>MU228492.1:1845782-1858244 GCA_018584345.1 Thuja plicata | reverse complement strand
CTACTTGGTATCACTGGTGCTCAGCCAGCACTGCCAGCTCAATCAGCACTGCAGCTCGGCCAACACTAGAGTTGGGTTTACATTACTATTGCTCGGCAAAGTCAGTCGTAACGGCCCGTGAAAAGTGGATCTTGTCTTTTATGGACAGTATGGTCAGTTGTAACAGTTCCTGAAGACATGCTTGCAAACATGTGGGTAGTTAGGGTTGTTTCCAATGAGAGGATGGTTATTAATAACATCCCAAGCCTTCATTTTAGAGATTGAGAGAGTAGAGATTGAAGAAGGGGAGAAGCTACATGAAAGTTAGAGATTTGCATATTATTGTACTGTTTTGTTTTGCTTCCAGTAATGAGAAGTTGCAGACTGTGTGTTTAGTGGATATCAAGTTTCTTTGTGGTTCCTTTTGCATGCAAGTAGATTAGTTACTTTATTTTCTGTTTTGCAAGTTATTAGTTCTTCACCCATTCTGGGTTGTAAACAGTAATGGCCCCTCGAGATTCCTGAATCCATGGTGAGAATCATGTGTTGGAATGAAACTCGAGAGGAGCCCTTGTACATAGTTTCATTTTTATTTTCTGTAGGAGAAGCAACGTCAAAGAGTCTAGAGATCTTACCCTAGGCGAGCTTGGTAATAGTCCGGCTAGGGAAGAGAATGAAAGCAATGTTCAGAAAACATTGAATAAGCGAGTAGACTGAATCTATTTGTGTAGGTTCAGCAAGAAGAATATGAAAAGGATTTCGATGGGGACTGAGTCTTGAAGAGGAGGTAAAGTTGAGAGTGACTTACCTCAGTTTAGGGTTGTGAACACCCTAAGAGGTCTAGGAGAAAGATCTCAGAACAGAGCCAAGCTGGTTCTGTAGCAACAACAAGACTTATGTCTGCATCACATATTTATGATTGTTGTTCGCGAGGGTGCCATGATCATCTACAAAGAGGATATATAATATTGTCGTTACTATGATATGTATAAAGATATACTCAATCAAAAGGAATTGGATGCTCTGAAACAGTTCACAAAAGAAAAAGACATCAACATAGAGAATGAAAATGAGAAAATAAGAGAAAGATGGAAGAACCCTGGTACAGATTGGGAAGCTGCCTCCATGATTCCTCCTGGAGTAGAGCCCCCTATTGAAGCTTTTGATTATGACTAGGCATAGTGCAGTAATAATGCAATTGGGTCATGGGACCCCTGATGTCCACAGTTTAATCTTGTTTGTCCTCTTTCTTTTTGGCTAAAGTTGTCTATATTGTAATGTATATGTACCGATTGACACAGCATGGTTGTAAAATGATATGTAAAGTAACATGGTATAAAAGGTCGTAGGGCAAGGGCATAGATGATAATTTGAATTTGTGTCAGGTACTATCGTAGTATTTTGATATCTAGACTCTGATACAGATCTGAAGCTTTTGTACTCCTCTTTTTAAACTATTTTAATATAATAAAAATAAATAATATATTATAGTATATTATAAATTATTATCACTTTTTTTCCTATTTGTACTCACCAATATATTATTTAATATATATCTATACTATTAGCATCACATAATACACCTTCTTATGACACAAGTACTATTTTAATACTTAATCTCAACAATTTCAATAATCATTGTGACTTAAATTTCAATAATTTCAATTATGATTGTGATTTAAGTTAATCATCTGGGAAGAAAGGAAGGTGGAGAGAGTGGTCATCGTGAGTCATCCTCTCCCATTTAAGAGTAGTAGTCCCAAATGAATATTTCCGTGGCGACCCCAAACTGTATACGGCGCTCTGTACACATGTTGCATATATATATTTATGCTGCTTCCTGCCCAATCAAATCTCCCCTGGGCCAGGGTTTTCCCACATGGTTATACGGCTACATGTGGCGTTCTATTTGTAACGCCTCTGTATGTAACGGCTACGACAGTGGGTGAAGCCCAATCTTCACCTGCTGTTGTAACTGATTATTCCTGACTTCCGCAGATGCTAGGAGACTGTTTTG
This sequence comes from Thuja plicata, assembly GCA_018584345.1. Taxonomy (NCBI): domain Eukaryota; kingdom Viridiplantae; phylum Streptophyta; class Pinopsida; order Cupressales; family Cupressaceae; genus Thuja; species Thuja plicata. The sequence goes on along the minus strand of MU228492.1, from coordinate 1,856,248 downwards.
ACCATGCATTGTAAAAGGCTTATGAGCCAAGAGCTGCTGTAACATTGTAACTAGAATTATCAAACAGAGATATGCCCTGCTTTTGAAAGTGGATGTAATCCAGACAATCCGGATGAACCACTATTAATCTTTTGTCTGTGTATTGCTTTGATTCTTTTTCTTTCTGTTCTAGTTTTAGTTTTTAATAGTTTTGGGTCTGCATTTAATTTCAACACTATTGTCAGTTGCTTTGACATGGAATTGAACCCATAATTTTTCATCATACAGTTCACGGCCAATAAACAACAGATATATTATTGTTAAATTGATACCTGGGTCCTATAAAAAGAGACCACTGGTTCTTTAGGCTTTCTTCACTTGACTTGAACAGCCATTAACATACAATTAATTTGTTCAGACAATCTATATATAATACATATAGCACCGCAATGAGTTGCAAAAAAGATAGCAACAAATGGGATGTTTAAAAAATGTATTATCATGGGTGTCACCCAAAATGCCCTAAGAAAACATAGTAATGATGGTATCTGAAATTGTTGGATTGCCATAGTGTAGTTGGGTATTATTGTTAACAATAAATTGGCATCAAAATATTCAAAAAGGCTCTAACTATCAACATAAAAACCATACAGGAAATTTAGCGTTATTGTGAACACCAAAAATATCATCAAAATCAGACAATTGAGCCCTGTTTGAGGGACTTTTTATTTGGAAAATCCTCCAAGCAAGGCTCTGATTATCAACATCAATATCACAGTCATACTCTGTTTGAAGGACATTTCATTCAAACAGAAGTAGGGATTCCTTCCATACTCTGAGCGCTCTTTTCCTCTGTCTCACTCTTTTTCTTATTTATATGATGAAACACTTTCACGTGATTTTTATGTTAACACCACCCTGCTTCAAAGCATTTCATTATGTAAAGAAAGAATCCTGCACGATTGTGTGATTTGAAGGGCTTTCCAAATCAAGAATATTAAGAAAGAAGACACTATTTGGACATTTGCAACTCAGATGATGTGCATCAAGAATCATAACTTATAACCACCTCAGTTTGTAAATTCATGTGCTTTATTAGAAAATATTATATTATTTTTAATGCAGATTTGTTCAGACCATTATAATTATTTTTATACCTGGGTTTGTCCAGACCATCATAATCATCAACAACATCCATTAAGAATGACTCTATTGCCATCTCACCATAAGTAGGTATAAAATCAAGTGTAATAGCTTTAGAAACTAAAACCAGAACCAAAACATGTGCTTGGAAAATCTTTAAAATATTGTTTATTATTTTTTTAAATAAAATTCTTCCTCCAAAAATTTACAATAATATATTTTACTGTTTTGTAATTTTATAATTTTTTGGAAAATCTTTAAAAAATTACTTATTAGTTTTTTCATTAATTTTTTACTCCCAAAAATTACAATAATGTAGATTTAATGCTTTGTAGTTTTATAAATTATATTCTTAATAATAAAATAAAATGTTAATTATAAATATAGAAATAGTTTCTCTTAATAAAAAATAAGATTATTTATTTAAAAATTTTATTTAAATAAAATAATATTTTACATATAACAGTTAGTAATCAATTTGTTAATACAAATAATTATATTTTTAAATTATATATTAAGAATTTATAAATTTGTTGTAAATTTTAATATTTTAATAAAATATAAAAGAATACTGATCAAACACTTCTTTTGAAATAAAGATATTTTGTTTTCTAATTTAGAGATATATAAAATAAAATGGCTTTATATTAACATAAAAAGTATGAAAGATTTTAAATATGTATAAGATAAAATAGCTTTGTCTCTCTTTCTCTTCTTCTCTCCCTCTCTCTTTTCCTATCTATATATTTATCTCTTCCATCTCTATCTCTCTCCCCTCACTCTCTTTATCTGTACCTCTTCTTCTCTATATCCCCTTCCTTATTCTCTCCCTCTTTCCCTTGTATACCTATTATATCCCTACCTCTCCTTCTCTCTCCCCCTCTCCCTATCACAAACATAACATGACCCTTGTAAGTGAATTCATAGTTGACTTGAGGCTATCATTTTTCCATTGAGACCTTTATTTTGCATAAACATCTTTTTCTAAATGGCCTACCAATTGACTTCATGTACAACATAAACAAAAAGACAAACATATTTTTCTATAATTGAACGTCTATGAGGCTAAACAAAGTCTATAGGACAACCAACGTGCTCATAGTGACTTCTGCATTCACTCTTGTTTTTATTCAAGATGATGATTAGCTCCCCCGATATTTTAAGAGTCTCTTCATTGAAATGACTATACCAAGAACTAGTGATCAAGATATCTACTTGTTTATAACCACCCACAAGTTGATTCAGAGTATTTATGGTTATGTACCAAATACCATCAAAAAGGATAACACACTTCATAAAACTAAATCGGCATGCAAGGTCTATCATTGTACTGATAATATAGGAACTTTTTGTCACCAATGATCTTGACTTGGCATGGTTGAGATAAAAGAGATAATCAAAACCAAATGAGTCAAACGTAATACTCATATATTTTGAAATTATTTCACACCAAAATGCTAATTAATGATCAATTTTCCTTGTGTAACTGGTCAAGAAGTATTTTCAAGGGAGGCCATGTATCAGTTATCATTTAATAGTAACTTCCATAATGCTCAAAATGCTAACTTCTAGAGTAGACCATGTAGATTTTTATTGTAAATGTTTTGGAATATACTCTATGATTCATCATTAGGGTAGATAGCAAGAGAAAATAATTGGCAACAAAAACCTACATGACCTAATCTAGAAGTTAGCATATTGCTCCTTTTAGTTGACAACAATTGGATTGGCAAGAAAAATTCCTCCACATTAATCTCAAGATACACATGATTTATTGTGTATGCTTCCAAATAATTTCTTAAATTATGAAGAAAGGTGATTAAAAAAAAACCACTATTATAATACTTTAGAGAGTAATTTGATGGTTTGTACATGTGTAAATGAATATGTAATCAATTTTAAAGTGTATTTATAAGAAGGAAAAGAAGAGCGCCTATATGGTTTTGACATATAGCCTTTGCCTCAATTGTCGGTCCTCTCTCACTTAATGAAGCCTTTGTAGCCACAAAGGACTATGCCTTGCAAGAGGAAGTTTATATATATATATATATATATGCAAGATTACATAGATATTGAGTATGAATAGGAGTACATCCACAAAAGAAAAACACCAAGGATCCTAGCATTAACACTTATTCATTAATTTTGTAATGCATTTATCTTCATGATTGCAAACTCAAGGATTCAAATTTGCATGCAATAATAGAGCAAATTTAGGATTTACTATCAAATTATATAGAAAATTATTTGACTTAGTGAAATTGGGTAAATTGTACATGGTGAATTTGAGGTTATTAAATGTTGAACAAATGTTTATTAAAGAAAGACGCTCAAATAACAGAAAAAGGAAACAACATAACAATTGAATTTGGAAGCTTTATGAAATAATACATCTTCCCAATAGGATTTCTTACAGGCCATATGCTACAAAATAAATCTGTTGATATAGCTCACTACCATATTTGGAATCTTATTATTGTAGCCTAGAGCATTATTTATTATGGAAAGAGGGTCAAATAATAAAAAAATGCTACAACATAACAATTAGCTTTGTGAAATAATACATTTTCCCAATAGGATTTCTTACGGGCCATATGCTACAAAAAAAAGTCTATTTATGTAGTTCAGTACCGTATTTAGAATCTTATTAATATAGTCTAGAGCATTATGTTAAAATACATCATATGTAGAGCTTTGTGGATGACGAACTTTCTTTTTTGAAAGTGATACAAAATTAAAACCAATAATCACAAATCTACATTAAATATAATAAGAAAAAAATGCTAATTGTGGGTTTGGTTCTATGTATCAAACATTCTTTGGTATGTAAGTATTCATTGATTATAACAACACGACATGGGTAGTTACCTCTAGGAGCATTGAAAATATTGTCTCTAAGTTTGATATGTGGTTCTATATTAACCATCTTAGATTTCAATAATAGAAACATATCTCAAAATTGATTTGTGAGAAAAGTCCATTAGTAGTGATCATTGAAGGTAGAAAGTAACACACACTTTTAGCTATTTAAGAAGCGCAAATTCAAATACAAAAAAAATTGTTTACAATAACACACTTCATTCAAGCTATGGATGGCTAAACTCTTATTGCATTTACAATAAAACACCACAATCAAACTTTTTATTATTTTATTTTATTTAAATCAAATAAAATTATGAACGTGATTGAATAATGTGAACTATGATATCACTTACAAATTACTATCCAACAAATTTTTTTATCTAATTTATTATAAATTGACATATGTGTCTGTGTGCGTGTGTGCGTGTGTGTGTGTGTGTGTGTGTGTGCATGTGTGTGTGTGTGTGTGTGCATGTGCATGTGCGTGTGTGTGTGTGTGCACGTGCGTGCATACATGTGTGTGTGTGTGTGTGATTTTAAAATTTACATAAAAAAATTAAAATAATAAATTCAATCTATGAATGACTGAATTATTGTTGAATTTACAACGAAATACCACAATGAAACTATTTATTGTATTATTTTAAAATTGAAAAGAACTAAGAGCAAGACTGAGTAATGTAAGAAACTATGACATCACTTACACGTTACTATCCAATAACTTTTCTTATCTATTTAATTATAAATTTACATCTTGTTGGTAAACAAATTTGTCACTGCAAGTACTTCTTTAAAGCTGACCTTGACATCCCTGTGAGAAGTGACAATTGTGCCAACAAATGGAGAGTTTGCAGTAAACTGCAATCTTCCTCTGCGTTTGATAGGGGCATCTCCCTCGTATGATAGAGATATTTATAGTTTTTATGTACTGTTCATGTGAAAGTACAAAAAGGAGATAAAATAAAACTAAAAGAAACGGATAACATAAACTCTAATAATAGACATATGAATACTATTTGAGATTCACAATGCACAATGATTACAAAGGGGGTTTAAGCACATAATGTAGTGATGGAAAAATAAGTATAAAAAACCTTGACATATGAAAAGATGGGCCATTCCATTACAATCACATCAAGATACCAAGAAATGAATGGATTTCGTCAAATCAATGGCATGGATTAGAAAGACAATTGGATTCCACCAATACATTAAGAGATTACCAACTTAACATACAAAAAAATAGTAATAATAACTCATGAATACATTGAAGACATACAACTAAATGCATTCTACATTATCTCTTTGAAAACATACAAGTTCAAAAACTTTTCTATATACATAGTGTAAAGTCAAAAGTCTCTTTGGAAATTTCTCCATAGTTTCCCCTTTGCAAAAAGTCCTTCCCCTATTTAATGCAAAATCTTAGTATTTATAGGCTTTCCTTGATAACAAACCTATAACCATCTAGCATAACCACTTAGGTTAACTACTTGGGGTAGCTACTTAGGATAACTACTTAAGTAACCACTTAGTATAACTACCTAAGTGATGACTTAGAATAACTACCTTTTTTAACAAGTTAGGATTACCTAACTTTTACAATGATAAAGCCCAAGCAAAATTTTATTTTCAACTACTTGCATCAATAAACATGCATTGCATGGAAAACGAAGCAATAAGAATAAACATCCACAATCATGCAACGCAATAACACCAAATATTTTCTCGTGGAAGCCCAACTAGGAAAAACCATGTGTGGGGATGGCACACCTAAAATTTACACTCTTTTGAAGTCGATTTAAATAAATCATTACTAGATTATATGGTTCTTTAGGGATCAAATATGTATTGGATCCTCTTCTTGGATAGCTGGACTATGAGACATTGCCATTCAGATGTAGAATGTGTCATGAGTATGGGAATCTACAAAGGAAATGCCCCATATTTAGGTCACCTACATCAACTAATGCCTCTTCCAGTTCAGCTCCTAGGGTGGAAAAATGGATGTCTAAGGGTACTACTAATAAAGATGGTTCATTATTGTCAAAGCCCGTAATATGGGAATAGGTCAGAAGAGAACTTGGATGGATATACAAAATGAGGGGGTTTCTAACCAGTTTGAAGCTTTGGATAACTTGGTTGAAGAAAGGTGAACCCATAATAGTGGGTTACACTTTTTTGGAGGAAGCAATTCCTCACGAAATTCGCAAAGCAGGCGGATTGAGAAAGTACTTTTGATAGAAAGTAGGGACTTTCGATAGAAAGTACTTTCTATCAAAAGTCCTTGATTAAGGGAAATTTTATTCAATTACTTTTGATCGAAACTACTTTCGATAGAAACTAATTAGTTTCTATCGAAAGTCTCTAATTAGAGGCCATTTGCAAAGGTTGACACAAATCTGAAGTTTTCATGGCTTCGGAGATCAAGTGTAGGGATCAAATGAAAGAATAAGGAGACGTCCTTTTGTCATTTCACAAGTACTCTAAATGAGCTTTCTAATGAATATAGATTTGACAATTTTTTAATTAATTAGGTCTATGTTTTTTTACGTGCATTCAGTGTAGGTTTTTTATCAAATATAAACCTCCAAGTTTGACGTTCAATGAAACATAGTAGAAAAGAGAAAAAAAAATTGAAAAATAGCAGTACCCTCCGGCTTTGAGTCTAATTTATATCAAAAAATAAAATTGAATTTCGATAAATACACAACAAGTTATAAGCTATGCAGTCAAGGTATGTCAAAATTACAGTTTACTCTACTTCAAACGTTCATAAAATACAAAATAATCATGATAATGTCATCAAACTAATTGCATGCCCTTCGTATGGATGTTACAAAACCAAATTCAAAAGAAGCACATTGATATCTATTTTAGAAAAAAATTTATGCTCTATGAAGTCAATGTAACTTTTTGAAAATGACATTTTCAACAACATAGTAGTTTTCGTAGGAGAAAAAAAACCATTCAAATCAATTCAAAAAAAAAAGAAAAAAAAAATTAGAATCTAGACAGAAAATCCTAAAAGACTCTAGTTTACTTCATCTTCTGATTTCAAACAGTTTAACAACAATATGCATCCGAATTTGAAAGTTTTTTTTCAAAATGTAGACTTCAATGTCCGTTTAGGCAAAAAAGTGTAACCCAGTAGAATTGGCTCCAGATGCCAAACTTATGGGAGTGACAATGGAGGAGAATAATGAAAATAGATAATAGGAGGTAGCCATAATGGAATAGAGGGATGAGTATATAAATAGATATCTTTCTCTAAACTCCTTATTTGTGACAAAGCCTTGTGAGACCTTAGTCTCAAAAAATGCAGTAGATGTGGTGGCCTTAGTTTCTCCTTCGTAGAAAGGATCTAAAAAGTTAGGGAAGAGAAATATAAATTTGTCCTTTATGCCTTCAAAAAATCCCCTTAAAAAGGGGTTTTTGGATAAACCTTTGAAGAGTGGACAAAAGATAGACCAACAGAAGTTGAAGATTATTAGAGATAAATTGGTTGATTTTGGGTTTGCGATACACATTGATTCCCATTTCTCCCATCATAAAAAAATGATTGTTTTATCCTATAATGCATGTGGGTTGAACAACATCCCTAGACAAAAGGTTTTTTGGGAATTAATTATTTCTCATTCTCATGATGTTAATTTCATTTAGGAAACTAAACTATCACTGGAGGATATGAGAAATAGAGTTTCTAGGATTTGGCCACGTCAAGCCTGTTAGTATGTTGGGGCTCATGGTAGTTCAGGGGGATTGAATTGCTTATGGGACCCAAGACATTGTGTCCCTCAATGGTGGATTACAGGTTACTCTTCTATTTCTATGGTTTCCTTGTGCTTGGATTTAGGGGAAACATATCTCTTTTTTCTATTTTTTATGCTCCTACTCTTTTGGTAAAATCCCAACTATGGGACCATATTAGATATGTTTACTCTTAAACCCCTTTCTGCCTTGGATTTTTTTTGTAGACTTCAATGTAGTTTGTAACTTGGAAGAGAAAAGAGGAGGGGTTGCTAGGTTGGATCCCTTAGTTATCCTCCTCAATGATAATATTGAGCTTTTGAATGTGATTTATGTGAAGCCAAATAATGGCATGTTTACTTGTAATAACATAAGAAGTGGAGCAGATACAATTTTTGAGAGATTGGATAGATTTCTTATTTCCTACTACTAGATGAGAGATAGATGGAATACTACCTCTAAAATATTATATTGGAAAGCCTCATATTATTGCCCAATTAAAGTATCTATGGTTTATTATAGGGCTTCAAAAAATCCCACATTTAAGTGTCAATGCATGTGACTATGTGACCCTTCCCTCCAAAATTTGGTCTCAGAATGGTGGTTTGAGGGGCAACCCTCTCGTGATACAACTATGTACTCTTTTGTTAAAATATTTCAACATGTGAAATATAACCTAAAGCGATGGAATAGGAAATGTTTTGGGATCTACAACATAGAAAATAGGCTCCCTAGGATCGATTGAATTATATTACCAATATGATTTAAGATCAGGGGCTTACTTTGGAGCTGAATCAAAAGGAGGTTATGGTTATTAAGGAACTTGAGGAATGGGATCTCCAAGGGGAGATATTTTGGAAACAAAAGTCTAGAGTTTATTGGCTATAGGAAGGAGATAGAAACACTTCCTTTTTTTGTAACTTTGTCAAGGAAAGAAGAGTAGGTAATCCTATTTTACCCTTAGAGTCTTCAGAGGGGGCCCAACTTTTATACATTGTTTAGGGAAGATTATATTCTTTCTAGGGAGGAAGAAGTATGTATATTTAAGTGCATCCCCACCCTTGTCTCTATTTAAATGAATTAGGCTCTCATTTTCCCTGTATCGAATCAAGAACTGGAAAATATTATCTTCTACATGAAGAAAGGAAAAGCCCCAAGTCTAGATGGCTTCCCTGTTGAATTTGACCAAGAGTTTTGGGAGGTTATCAAGTGGGACCTACTAGAGGTGGTTCATGAATCAAATAAAAATAAGTAGATTTTAAAATGTGTGAACTATAATTTTTTGGTCCTTATTCCTAAGAATGAGAATGTGAATAGTCTTGATCAGTTTCAACCAATTTTCCTCTGCAATGTGGTCTATAAGGTTATCACTAAGATTATTGTTGAGAGACTCAAGTTGTGCCTCAAAAAAAATATTTCTAATGAGCAAGGTGGTTTTTTTGTTGATAGAATTTTTTTGGATGGAATTATGATTGACACTAAGGCCTTTCATTCCATGGTCACTTCTAAAGAGAAAGCCATGTTTATCCAATTGGACATGGAAAATGATTATGATAAAGTTAAATGGGTCTTTTTGCATAAATATCTTCAAGATTTTTGATTTAGCAATGAGTGGGTCAATTGGTTCATGATTTGTTTTTTCTCTACTTCCTTTTCAGTCTTGGTTAATGGGGAACCTTCTGAGTTATTCAGTGAATCTAGGGGTCTTCGATAGGGAGACTTGTTATCTTCGTATTTGTTTACTAGCATGGCTAGGGGGCTTGGTAGAATCATTAAATCCAATGTTAGACAGGACTTGATTCAAGGGTGGATTAGGTGTGAGAATTTTCCTCCTTATTCTCACTTGTAGTTTGTGGATGATACTGCTTTGATGGAGAGGGCCAGATTCAGTGAAGCTGTTGAATTTAGGAAAACTTTGGATACATATTTAGTTGCCTCTGAATAAAACATTAATGAGATTAAATCTTTTATTTATTTCTTTAACACTCCTCAACTTACTCAAAATAGGTTTGTTGGGATTCTAATATTTTCTATCGGCTCCCTTCCTCTTGTTTACCTTGGGATTTTGATTGGTATGGGGTCTTGTTGCAAGGAGTTTTGGTAGGACATTCTAGATAAGTTTCATAAGAGGGTTAACCATTGGACTTGTAGATGGATTTCATCAGTCAAAAGATTAACTTTGATAAATTTGGTGATTCATGATTTGCCTATTTATAGATGTTTTGTGTAGATTGCTCCTTTTAGTTTTGTGAAAGAATTTGTTTCTCTCTCTTGTCGATCTGGTAACTTTCTTTCCTCCAAGTAGAGCCTGGTCAGATGGGGTTTTGTTTTCAGACCAAAGTAAGAGGGGTGTCTTGGGCTTAGGATTGCTAGCTTGATGGTTCAAGTTCTTGCAGCCAAGTTATATTGGTGATGGTGTACTTGTTAGGATCAAGATTGTTGGAATAATGATATATTTGGCATCAGTGAATGCACTTAATGAAAACACTTATTCGATTTTGAATGCTTACCGAGCTCATCACTCAGTCCACAGGCTATACCGAGCATTCAGTAAAGCTCACCGATTAATCAGTTCAAACTGAGCAGTAAGGCAGTCACCGAGTAAATGAGAAGAACAACAGTTACCGAGCAGACGGTAGTCACCGAGCTTCACTTTAACTACCGAGTCATCAGTTGAAGTCAGTTACTACCGAGTCACCAGTGGTTACCGAGTGACAATATATCTACCGAGT
>MU228492.1:1814787-1844968 GCA_018584345.1 Thuja plicata | reverse complement strand
CTTGCAGTAGATTAGATGAATGAATGGCTAAAGAATATAAAAGTGCAGAAATGTTTTAAAGTTTTAAGTGTTACTGATTCACCCCTCCCCTCTCAGTAACTATGTTAGTCCTGAATATTTCCAACAAAGATTGGGCTATAATTATCACTCATAAGTACCTTAGAGGTGTGAATAGTTTGGATGTGCCTCACTATGACTTGTTGGGGAGGGGCTCTATGATTTGGGACACTCTAAAAAAGGGGCAAAACTCATCAAATGACTCTTTTGGATCTATAATAAATGATTTGAAGCTTTATTCTTACATGATTCTTGGGGTGTTCATCCTCTGATTATCTCTCAGTTCCCTCATCTTCCGCTTCTCTGTGACATTTTTGTTGTAGCTAGTTGGAGTAAGGTGGTTGATTTTAAATTTTTTTTTTATGAATAGTGCCTTTTCAATTAATAAAATATCAAAGTTACATATCCACAAAAAAGGGACCGGGGATATAGAAATCACCCCGCAGAGTTCACACAGCAAAGCCGAAAATAGTAAACAACTATTCATCTAAAAAAAATAGGCATAAAGCCTTTAAGCAGCAAGAGTAGTGGTAGAAGGAGGAGGATCTTTATCATCAGAACCCCACACATCATTGGGGTTAACATGAGGGTCGGGGAGCGACCATCCATCATCTTTAGCTTCTTCTTTATCTTTCTCTTCCACCCTGGGCGGAGAAATGGCTAAATCCAGGTGGGGAAACTTGGAAGAGGTGGCAGGATGCCAATTAGAGCCACGATGAGAACCAGGAGCATCAGGAGGAGCAGACTGAGCTGGAGTTGGAGACCACCTAGAAGTACAGCGAGGTAGAGAAGCTAAGTGGCATCACCAACCATCGCTGCCACCTCTCAAAGAGTGTGGCGGGGTGCCTGAGACCGCAGGGTGCATGACCATCACGCCAAGGAGCTGCGCCCATGGCGGTGGCCTCTGGGAGGAGTACCTTCAGCAGAAATGGCATCAGGGGGAACCCTAGCAATAGTGCAGGGAGCATTGCCCCAATGATTGAGTAGCTCCTGCAGGTGAGCCACTTCTAGAGCCACTTTATTGGCTTGAACTTGAATCTACATCATAACATTATTACATATGCAAGCCTTGTTATATAGAGCAACATTCATATCAAGAAAGTTGTGAGAAAAAATAACAGCGTTCCTATCTTTCCATAAAGTGAACAAAATCTCCATCTTGAAAGTATGCCAAATCTGGGTAAACTTGGAGGGAAGTCTAGGAGAATCTCCTAAGACAATCATGTGCTAGGAAAAAGGCTTAGGCTGAATGGGTTTGAAGAAATCATGAATCCACTGCCAATACTATTGAGCTCTCCTACAAAACCAGAAGATGTGCAAGAAAGTCTCAGGGTGACCACAAAAAGGACATCGAGGGTCATGAACACCTAGATTTTTGAGTCTAGGGCCAACTGGGAGCCCTTGAAAAAGTAAACACCAAGCAAAAAGATCCATCTTGGACTCCATAATGGCAGCCCAGATAGTTTGAAAGCGAGAGCTCCAGTGAGAAGTGGAAGAATGAAGATGCCATCTCTGGTTAAGGGTATCCACCATCAAAAGATGGGGGGACAACCACCTATAACCCAACCTTGGTTTTTAATTGTTGAAAGGCATGGCAGGATACCATTTCCAATCCTTCCACCAGGGCCTAACAGCCTGAATACCAATCTTATGAAACAAGTTGGCAAGAATCGCAAAAACCAAAAGATGAAAAGTCTGGCAATCAGAGCGAGCCAAATGATACTGAACCTGCATATCCTCCTAGGAATGGAGACCCATAGAGGCTCTAGATAAAAGGTCCTTGGGAGTCAAGATGCCACATTTGAAAAAATGCAGAGCACTAGTCCCTTGAGTCTTGGCCAAGGGGATGCCTTGAATAGAAAACAACGAAGACCACCAAAGGCTCTACTGATTGAAAGAAAGCCTATTGTGAAAGGCATCACCATCCCAATGGAGCTAGGGCTTAATAGCTTCCCAAGCTTTCCAAATTCTCTTGATGATGAAGGTGCCCTAAATTTGAACAGGTTCTTTCATAGTGAGCAAGGTCTGGAGACCAATGCCCTTCCAAGCCGGCCTGTGAACTGGGAATCCAGAAGAGATGCAATGCCTAACAAGAATTTTCTAGGCCTCATCACCAGTAAGAGCGTGGATAATCCACTTCGCATAGAGAGCATGCCCCTATTTTTGAGTGGAGAGAAGGCCAAGGCCTCAAGAATCACAAGGAAGGCAACAGAACTCCCAGGCAACCCTATGAAACCCATGGCCGTCAGCTCCAGAGGCCCAAAGAAAATCTCTGAGTAGATGATCCAACTTGAGATAAGAAGCCTTAGAGGGAGCCCAACATGAGGATTAATATACATGAGTAGCAACCAACACTTTGGAGCAAATTAGAAATTTCCCAGCAAGGGAGAGAGGCTTGCAGATCCAATATTTCAACTTTTTTTCAATCTTGGCAATCATAGCATTCCATAAATCCACAGAGGAGCCATGGAAGGAAAAGGGAATGCCCAGGAAGCAGAAGACTTCCCCATGCTGAACCCATTTCTAGCAAAATTTATCAAGCCAGGGAGGGGCTGGAAGAAAAGACTGTCTGAAACAAAGAGTTTTAGACCATTGGATAGTAGATCCAGAGGCTTGACAAAAGGTGTCTAGGCACTGCAAGGCATTGGAGATGTTCTCCTCATCCTCAATAAGAGTGAGGAAGGATTCATCAGCAAAGTGACCATTAACAAGTTGGGAAGAGGATTCATGAAGGGAAATGCCACAAACCAAACCAGAGGAAACAAAATTGGCAAGCAAATACCCAAAGCCTTCAGTAGCAAGCACATATAAAGCAGGAGCCAGCGGACAACCTTGCCGGATGGATCTAAAAAGCCCAAAAGTATCATATTGAGACCCATTGATGGTAATGCATGTAGAGGCATCACCAAAAATCATTTCCACATATTGTAAGAAGTGAGGACCGAACCCAAGAGCTTGAAGCATAGCAAGTATGAAAGGCCATTCAATGCAGTCATAGGCTTTAGTAAAATCAATTTTGAGGAACAGGGTAGCCTGTTTAGATTGACAAGCTCATTCCATCCCTTCCCAGACAACAATAATGTTGTCAAGAATATACCTAGATTTAATAAAGCCAGTTTGTTCAAGGCAGACAATAAGAGGAAGGAGATGTCTGATTTTGAGAGCTAATGCTTTGGCAATTATCTTGTAGGAGATGTTCAACAAAGTAATGGGCCTCCAATTACAGATATCCTCCAGATCACCAGATTTAGGTATGAATTTGATATTCCCTATATTAATTAAAGTACCCAAACTTTTATTGTGAAAGGCCTCAAGGTAAACTTTGTGTAGGTCAGGACCAACAGCATCCCAAAGGTGTTTGTAGAATTTGCAGGGGAAGCCATCACATCTTGGAGATTTATCATTGGCCATAGAGAAAGCTGCTTCTTTGAGGTCAGAGATGGTAAGCATTTTCTCACAAAAGGCACACTGCTCAACCGCTATGTAGTTTGGAGTAACAGCAATACAAGCCTTAAGAGCCTCTTCCCGCACAACAGAATTACCTTGTGAAGCAAACACTTGTTCATAATGATGAACAAAAGCCTAAAGAATGGTCGAAAGCTCGGTAAGGGTTTTAGATCCTTGTTTGATCTTTTGAATACCAACATTGGTATGTCAGGCTTTGAGAGCATGAAAAAACTCCTTAGAGGCTTTATCGCCCACCTCCAAACAGTGGAGGCGAGCTTTGATTTGAGCTCCACGAGCAGCATAGGCATCAGCAATTTGCTTCTCATGTTGAAGTTAGGCCAGCTTAAGCTAGAGTTTAGAATCAAATGGGTTCAACGCAAGCGTATCAGCAGCATTGCGAAGATCCTTAGTGTTAGCTTCATAAGCATGCTTCTTGTAGAAGGCTAATTGACGACCGTAAATGCGAATAAATCTTGTAGTGCGGGTGATGGCATCATTCCACCATTGAATCCAACTGAGATGACTATGGGGCTGAGGCTCTAAATTCCAAACTTGAAGAATGTGAGCAGTAGTGGAGGCATGCATCAGCACAGACGTGTTGAGATAAAACTGCGTCTGAGCAGCCCTCTTGGCAAAGGACTGCCAAGTGATGAAAAAATAAATGGGGAAGTGATCTAACAGGGTCACATATGTCAGAGGAATGACAGGTAGGCCTCGATATTTAGAAAAAGAGAAAAAATATTGAGCCATTATCATAGCACAATCTAGTCTCTTAAATATGCGGTCAGAGCCAGCTCTAAAATTAGACCAAGTATACCAAACCCCATCCTGTTGGTGGCGATTAGCATTGGGGTCAAAAAGGCCCAATTTATTGTGCATATGGTACCAGGCTTCTCTCTCCCCAGCTATCCAGCAAAAAGGCATAATCCCTTCCTTGTCAAAGGCCAGATCAACCATATTAAAATCTCCACACATAACCCAAGTAGCAGGAGGCAAATTGTCTGCCAGCCAGTACCAAAGTTGAGATCTTTCAACAACATCATTGGGAGTGTAAACATTAATGATACCAAAAGAATGATTATGAAAAGATAACAAAATCCAGGTGACACGCTGCATCAGATCAAATCCATGAGCAATAACAGAAGAATGAAGGCAAGGTGACAGAATAGTAATGACACCACCTTTACCAGCTTCATGCTGAGAAGAAAAGACAATGTCATCCGAACATATGACATGACAGGCAGAGTTAAGTAGGAACCCAGAAATTTTAACTTCCTGTAAACATAACACATCTAGAGTGTAAAGTCTGCGACGGGCATCACGAACATAGTACTTTCTGGAGAGGTCAATTAGACCTCGCACATTCTAGGACAAAAAATTCATAAAAACTCTTGCATGGTTTCCTCGTCCACAAGAGAGGAGAAACTATTCTGCAAGAAGGCTGGTATAGAGCCAAAGCTGGGGAGTAAATCTCCAGAAGAGGTAAACTACCTTTTTTTTGGGTCGTCTGTGTGTCCATCAAGACTGCAAGACTGACACAAAGATTGGGAGGAAACCAAAGAAACCACTGGCGGTGCGAGTACCACTTCTGGAGTGGAAGGCCTCGCGGCTGAGCTTTTCCCCTGGATAAAAGGGTTTGAAATAAGCGGCACCACCGGTGGCGCATCAGTGGAAGGAGGAGATTTTCCAACTGGAGGTTCCAGAGATGACACAACAGCAGAAGTGGCTTGCATCATCTTGGAGCCTGAGGTATTCCTTCCTTTTCATGAAACTATAGTCCATTCTTCTTTTTTTCTAGCTTCCATGTTTTTTACCGGCACTTCCTTTAGCGATGGCTTCACCCGAGGGGTAGCTAGCGGGTAATCCTTAATCTTGTGCTTTGTCGATTGACACCTATAATAGGTGTTGGGCAGGTTCAAATAGAGCACTTTTTGAGAAATGGTGAGAGAACCAACCTAGATTTCAACAGTGTCCTTGAGGTCCCTAGAAAGGTCAACCTCAACACAGACACGCTTCTGGGGACAAGCATTGAAAAATTTGTCATGCTCCATGATAATGACCTTACCAAGGGTTTTAGCAATGGACTCAATAAACGACCAGCATGGCAAAGGGAGACCAGGAAACTCAACCCAAATAGGAACCCTAAGTTTCTTGTCGTTTGAGACAGTGAAGTCTCGAGACCATCTCTGAAAAACAAGCAGGGATGACCTAACAGTCTAGGGCCTGCGGCTAAAAATTGCTTCCCCCTGGGAAGGGTTAGCAAAACGGAAAAGGAAAAAAACTTTGGTAAGGTTTTGCACATCGTCAAGGTGGACCCCATGAGGGGTCCAACTCTTGTTTACCCAATCTTTGAGGATACTTTTAGGAGGAGTACGACCCACAAAATATCCAATTAGAGTATGCTTTTCTAACCATTCACATGCATAATCAAATTCTTGCAAATTAAGAATAATATTAGGGTTACCTCATGAAAGACCTTTGGGACAAACTTGTGAGGATGTTTGTTCAGAGGAGGCACCATGGCTTTCTGAAGCTTCAACTCACGCACTAGCATCAACTATTGGGCCGAAGTTGGATGGAGCCATACTAAAAGCTAACCCTAATGCAAAAATCCTGCAATAAATGTGGTATGACAAATGGAAAGCTCAAAGCAAAGACACAGACAGGACGTCGTACACATGAAACCCTAGCAGAGAAAAAAACCCTTGAGAATTCCTTTTCTGAAGGTCGTATCTCACCAAAATTATTATTTTTAAGGGGAATGTTTAGGTGATTTCTCAGTTCTGTTTCCTGATCCATGCTAGTTTGTGAATTCAACATACTTTCATTTGTTTACTTTTCAGTATTGAGATGATTCTGCAGTCTTTCATTTTCTGTCCTTGTAGACACCCAAAATTGACCAAGCATCTTAGTATCATCAAAATCAGCAAATCTCAGCAAAATCTCAGCAAAGTGCTTAAAATGCTTCAAAATGGATCAAAATCATTTAAATGGACATTAATCAATCAAAGTGGATTAAATCAAATTTAAAATCAAGGGATTAATTAATCATGAAATCAAATAATTAAATTCAAGGCTAAAAGGATAAATCAAAATATGCAATTGATTTTAATCAATTAATTGTATAGTTTAAATCAAAAATCAAAATGAACCTATTCCTTACATGGCTAAATTAATTAAATGATTGAATTAAATAAATCCTAATATCTTTTCAACACAAATACAAGAGCCAATGAGAATTGAGAACACACTTGCACATGGATCACTCCAATTTTGCATCTCAACCTCTCATTTACCCTTTAAAATCTCATCCACTCATTTTGTCTCACCCTTTGAGACAACATTTAAATGGTCCCCTTATTTGAAACCATTTGAGAGATCAAACTCAACCAAGGATTAACCCATGGTCAATTCACTCTACCCCCTACCCTTGGGATTTTACTATAAATATAAGCCATTTCCAAGCATAAAAGGATCCTAGAAAATTTGAATGCATAGCATCATCACTATAGGCAATTTGAGAGCAATTTGAGCAATAATGAGAGCATTTAGTAGTAAATTGAGAGATTTTATTATTCATGAAAGCATTTGAATCTATTTTGTATCATCTTTGAGAAGATTAAGAGCTAGATCATGTATTTTATCATCATTTTCTCATTCTAGGAAGGTCACTAGTAGAGATTAAGACTGAGAGCTCTGCTTGCAAAGTCTAGTTAGAGAACCATGGAATGTTATGGATGTTAAATGAAATTCTTTAGATTAAATTGTTTATTTCTTTCCATAGAATTGTAGCTAATTGTCCTAATTTCATGAAGGTGTATTAACTCACACACAAATGGCGCCCACCATGGGGCTTTAGGCCTCATTTTCCATTGTTTTATCAAGTTTTGTGTGTTTTTGGCTTCAACTTTGTGTCTATTTGCATAAAATAGGTGAAATGACGCGTATATGCAATTTGATGATGTATGTGAGTAGTTAAATAACGCATGAAGAATCCTTTCTATTTCTATCTTATTTTCTTTGTCGCGTATGAGACAAAGTGTGATGCGTAAGCCAGTAAAGTGTCACCTGCCAGCTACAAAGTGTCACCGGTGAACTATCAACTGTCGCATGTGATCTGTTCTATGACGCATTTTAAACATTCTATAACGCCTGCAAAGTTTACTTTACTGCCTGTGCATTTTTAAATGATGCGTATTAAAGTTTCATTTTTGCTTTGAATGTTTTAAATACCGCTTATTAACAGATAAATGGCCCGTATTAGCTTCTAAATGCCGCTTAGTGCTTTCTATTTTATTTTGCTGTCAAATCTTTAAATTTTGATTTCTAATTCTTTGTCCATGTTTTTCCCACATATGAGCAAACACAGGAAAGTACAGAAACTAGAATTTTGAGTTACAAAGCCTAGCAAAGAGGTAAGAGCACAATTAAACATGATAAGAAATTCATGCTTCCAATTTTTTAGAAAATTTAAAGGAAGAAGAGCATTTATATGATCATTACATAAAAGTGGTTTTTTCTTACAAAAAGAAATTCCCTACTCTTTAATTTGATTTCTTGTTTTTGAGTTCTTAAAGTTGATTTTTGCAAATTTGATCAAAAGGAACTTAGGAGCACGTTGTCAAATTCATTTTAAGTTTTTCTTCACTTTGGTGATTGTGTTGACTAACTTGTTGGAGGAACCAGAGTGGGAACGATCGCCACTAGGTGAGTAGAAAAAAAGCAAAAATCAATCAAAAATGCGCCTAACCTTTCCTAGCTTCGAAAATGAGGTGCTTATCTTAACAAGCTTGCATTGATTATATTGTGGCATTTCATTTGAATCTAGTTAATAGGAAAAAGCCCTATTATTGTCCAAATTGAACAAACATTAGGCATATGCTCTCCACTTTTCAAAGTGGATCAAAAAGCCAAACGTGTGAGTTCAATTTGGTAGAAAGAAAGGGAAGGAATTAACCAAACATTTCCATTATAAGAACCTCCTTGTCAAGGGGTTGAAAAAAGACAAAAGTGTGTTTAAAGTGTTTGGAACAAAGGAAGACAATAGGGATATGCTCTTCACTCTTTGAGTGAATCAAACTCCCAAACTTGTTGGACTAAGTTCATTTTCCGCTTTCCATGTATGCTAGATTAAAATAGGGCTTTAGAGGGCCTGCCTCCTGAGAATTCCTTTACGAAGGTAGTGAGAGGGAATGACCCAAAATGGGAGAAAATCGCTTTAGCCGCGATATCATCCAACCCACTATAAATAAATGCACTTTACCTTAATCAAAAAGTGACTAAGTTGTGTGCAAGTCATCCTCACTTCCTTGAGTAGTCCTTTGGGATTGCGCAAAATCATACTTTCGTGTGTGTGGGAATCCCGCAAGGGGGTAAAGGAACTTGATATGATTTAGAACAGAGAAGTTATTAAAACCCGGTTAAATAGTAAGACTACCTTCTGGAGCCATTGTTAAAAGCCACATTTGTTTGACTCTAGGTAGATTGCTTGGCAGAATTTCTTGTGATATACTTGTAAAAATGACTGAGAACATACACTTTTAGTGTTGTTTTAGGGTTATGATGCAAATTTGATGTGTGTGTTGAGTTTGTATTTAATTTTCAAGCAAGAATCTTCTCTGACAGATCTGATCAAAGACATTAAACTTTTAAAACCTAAAAAAATTGAAAATTCAACTTTGATTGGTAAAGTGTCGCGTATGATCATTTAAACGATGCTTACAAACAGTTTTGTGACAAGTAAGAAATTGAAACGACGCCTATCAGCTATCAAAAACCATGTATGTCACTGGAAATTGTCACCTGGAATCAATTCAATAATGCCTATCGACAAGTAAGTGTCATGTACTCACTATAGAGTGTCGCGTATAGTAATTCCAGTCAACGCGTACTAGCATTAAAGTGACGCGTACACAATAGGAAGTGACGCCCAGAAACAAATAAGGGCAAACAGTGGATATTTCCTGAGGGTTTGAAAACAGGATACCTGCATTTTTAGATACCCTTTTGGACGTTTTACCTCTGTGTACTCTCAACTTGATCAGAATATGCCATTTTTGGACATTTTACAAAATCATTTAAGAAAAGATAAAAGCCTAAGATCTTTATACGATTTATGTTCATGTCACCTTTTACACGATCTCATTATATCAAATCTACCCTGCAACCTGACGGATCCTATCTAAGGCAGGAGTGTCCTTTTCCAAGTGATAGCTTTACTTCTTTAAGACCCTTACAAGAACCTATAAAGGAGATGACGCCAACAATGTCCTTTCCATTTGGCAACATGGACCTCGATCAAATTAATCATGTTAACAAAGACACGAACAACAATGGAGGAGGAAATGGTGATCCTAACAACCAAGGGTCAAACAACGATAACAATGGAGGAGGAAACATTGACCCTAACAACCAAGGGTTAAACAAAAACAATCTTGGAGGAGTAAATCATGACCCTAGCAACCAAGGGTTAAATAATAATAAAAATGGGGGCAACATTGACCCTGCTAATGAAGAAGCAACTGATGTAAAGGTTAATGAAGCAATGCAAAGTCCCTTTTTCATGAAGCTCATGAAAAAAGTGTTGGAAAAAGACAAAGAAAAGTACTTCCTAGACCTAGCACAAATGGGTCTTAAACTTCCCCATGAATATGATGTCAATCAACTTAAGAAAAAATAAGTTGAGGCTAATCCTATTGATATCATGAACAAACAATTCAAACTCTTCCAAATGTAATTGGACACGATAAAACAAAGTGGGATTCCTAAACCCTTTTCTATCGAAGCCTTGTGTCCTTTTCCATTTGATAAGTCATTAATCATGGTTCCATTCCCAACTAATGCTATCTTTCCTAAATATGACAAGTATGAAGGAACAACTGATCCTCAAGATCACTTAAGGGAATTTTTCACATTGAGCCTAGAGTTCATGCATGATACAACTTACCTCATGAGGTTATTTACTATAAGTTTAGGAGGCATGGCCATGGAGTGATTTTTGAAGTTACCCTCCGGCATCCAAACCTTTGAAGAATTGGCCTCTAAATTCATCACTCATTATTATTACAATATCAAACATGAGGTTACGATGATAAATTTATGAAATACCAAGCAACTAGAGGGAGAAGGGTTCCTACTTTTCTTACAATGATGGAGAGCGTTATTTGCTAGATACCCTTGAAATGTACCTAAAAAAGAGAAGATGGATATCTTTATTAATAGCTTGACTAATGAGATGAATTACCGGTTGAGATTACAATGTCCTAGGTCTTTCCAAGACCTAATTGAGAATGGGGTTACCATGGAAGAGGTATTGTTCAAAAGTGGAGAATCAAAACTTTATAAAAACAACAACAACAATACCTCTAATAACAACCAAAATAGAAATCCTCCTAACAATAACCAGTTTTGGATGAGAAATAACAATAAAGGAGTGGTGAATGATGGAGTGGTAGAGGCTAAAAATTTGAAGGCCACCCTTTTCAATCTTACTAAAGGATTTGATAAAGCTAATAATGTGACCCAAGAACCCAAGGTACCTTTCAACAACAATAATAATAATAACTTTGGGAACAATCAAGGGGTTAACAAACCTAAGCATTTCTTTACACCAACTCCTAAAATAACATTCACACCTTTGGGCGAACCCCTTGAGAAGGCATTAAGAACCCTCATTGCTAATAAGCTTATTGACTTACCTAGAGCTCAACCATATGAACCACAAATCAAACCTACATGGTGGATTGAGTCTAGTCATTGTGAATACCATAGAAATTGAGGACATAAGACAAATGATTGCATGCATTTGAGACACGTAGTGCAAGAGCTAATTGACAATGGTGTGATAAAGGTAGAAGGCCCTCAAAACAACAAAGATCATGCGACCTTTAAGAATCCTTTCTACAAACATGAAAAAGGTGAATCTTCCAACTCAAACAATGGAGGGAACAATGACAACAATTCAAGAAGCAACAATAATGTAAACTTTTCCCATACCTATGACGATACTATTAATGCCCTATCCAGACATGATAGTACTATCAATGTTGTGGTAATCAAAGAACAACCTATTCAAGAGTCCTCAAATGTTGTAACTAGGGGGAAAGCAACAAAATTTACCTTACAAGGAAGTGACCCTAAAACCTTTGGCCTTACTTCAACAACTACTTTGGCTAAACCAATATCTTCTTCAATAAGGCCTTATAGTTTGGAGGATCAATTGCATAAAAATTTAGCACAAATCTCTATTTTGGAGTTGTTGAAATTATCTCCTAATCACAAAGAAATATTGGAAAAAGCCCTAGTGGAAACCAATGTTCCTATAACCTTGGAAGAGGATAAGTTTCAAAATATGGTGGGTCATCTCATAGCTCCTCATTGTCTTTCGTTCTCTGAACAAGATGGCATGTCTATTACCCACCCTAAAAATTTGCCCTTGCATATAGAAGTGTTAATCCAAAGGCATAGGGTTAAGAGAGTTCTCATTGATGGGGGAGTTAGTCTCAATATTTGTACTTTAAACCTTGTCAAGCCTTTAGGGATATCCGAATCATCTATTGACCCTGAGAAGCAAATCACCATTAAGGCTTACGATGAGGAAGAAAGGTCTTCAAAAGGCATGATTATTTTACCAATCCAAGTGGGACCTATCAAAAAAGATACCATATGTCAAGTTCTCGACATGAAATTAACTTATAATATCCTATTGGGAAGACCTTGGATTCATGAGATGCAAGCGGTACCTTCTACTTATCACCAATGCATCAAATTTCCACATAGAGGTGAGGAGATCACAATTGGAGGCGATTAAAATCCCTTCCAATATTGCAACACATTGAATCCAAGTCATGAATTATTTATTACTCACAATAGGGAAGGAGTTATCCCTAATGATACTATTGAAGAACCCAAAAAGGAAAGTTTGAAGTTGACGTCAAATGCTACTTCCATCTCAAACCCTAATCAAACTAACTCAACTAAAACAACTAAGGGAAAAGAAAAGATGAGTTATGAGGGTCAAAATTCACATGATAATTCAATCAAGACTTCAACATTTAGGATGGAAACTTTGAAACCTACCAAGGAAGAAAGAGAACAAGCTACGAAGGACCACTATCAAAAGATGAGTGAATTGATGCACACCTTTGAAAAACAATGTAAAATAAACTCCAAGGGAGTGGGGGAACATTTTGTTTCCCTATTTGATTTACCAACCTCTCCTAGGACACATGGGAAGCCATCAAGTGCTCATCCCCCTCACAAATACAATGCTCATTTTGTAAGAGAGAGTGATAAATCTACCTTAGAGAAGGAGGATAATGAAGTACTACAATGGCTCTATAAGGAAGAGGACACTTCAAATCATTCTACGGAAAGGGTACAACACATTAACATTCAAATTGATCAATATGGGAAAGGGTATCAAATCATGCAAAAAATGGGATATAAGGGAAGAGGACCCTTAGGAGTTTGAAATAGAGGATTATTAGAACCCATTGAACCAGCTTGGAGAGAAAAAGAAAGAGAAAGTCAGAATAGGTTTTCAACATAAAGGAGAAAGTTCAAGTCCAATGCATGATTCACATGAACGTGTGCACATGGTTGGTTCTGAAAGTGAAGATGATTCAAGGGAGTATGAGTGGGATTAATTTTCCATAGAGTCTTTTCATGACATAGAAGTTGATGTTACTCACACATATGCAACTATTTCCCAATGTTACAAGTCAAGCAAATGAACATCAAGGCTCGAATTCTACACAAGTGTCAAGTGAACCTCAAGAATCCAACATAGGGAAAGAATCTAGGACTATTCAATGGGTAGGTGAACCTTGGGTACCTTCGTGGGGGGGGTGATTCAAATGTTGTATTTAATCCACATGCATTCTTTCCCATGGAAATTAGTGAGGACTCTAGTGAAGGAGACTTTGATCCAACTTCCATGGAACATCTTTAGGAAGCCCATGTCATAGACCTAAGTGATACAATGTAAGAACCTTCAAATGAGGTCATGTCCTTAAATCCTTCGAATGACAATTTTCCAAATGAATTATTATCCTTAATGCACCCTGAACTCATTGATTGAGATTTATCTGAACCAAATGACTTATTATACTTTCCCAATGACCTTGCAATGGCCCAATACCTAAATACGGTTGAGCCATCTTCTTCCATAAATGAATACAATTTTGACATGATGATAGAGGTAGGGTTCCAACCTCTCAATCCACAAAATAAAAGAAAAATATATTTAAAAAAATGAAAAGGTCTAGTGCTGAAAACCACCATGTGGCAGTGCTAGAACCTAAAAAGTCAAAATATCAGATGTTTCCAAAGGTGAAAACCCAATTGTGGCACCTAAGGAAGAGAGGTTGGATGCCCTACCCAAACATGAAGATGAAAGATCACCCATCCTTATTGAACCAACAAAGAAAGTTAACATTAGCACCGAAGAGGATCCTAAGTTTGTTCGTCTAGCAGCATCTTTGAGTCCATCAGAAAGAAAGGAGTTCATCAAATTATTTCAAGCAAAGAAAATTAACTTTGCATGGTCTTATTCCGACATGGCAGGGTTAGATCCAAGTTTCATAATGCATCATTTAAATTTTAAACTTGGTGTGAAACTCGTCAAGCAAAAATTGAGAAAGATGCACCCTCATGTGACACTTTTAGTAAAAGTAGAATTGGAAAAGCTCCTCAAGTTTGGATTCATAAGAGTAATTGCATATGAAGAATGGATATCCAACATTGTACCAGTCACAAAACATGACAAATCTATTAGATTTTGCACGGATTTTAGAGATTTCAATCTTGCTTGCCCAAAAGATGATTTTCCACTACCTAGCATTGATACAATAGTGGACCTAACAGCGGGTCATTCTATGCTTTCCTTGATGGATGGATTTAGTGGATACAATCAAATCCAAATTACACCTGAAGACCAAGAGAAGATAACTTTTACATTCCCATGGGGAAAATTTTGTTGGAATGTGATGCCCTTCGGTCTCAAAAATGTCAAAGAAACTTACCAAAGAGCAATGACTACCATCTTCCATGATATGATGCATACCTTTTTAGAAGATTATGTGGATGATATTCTAGAAAAATCACATGAAAGAAAGGATCACTTACCAATATTAGACAAGATTTTCACAAGGCTAGAACAATTCAAAGTGAGACTTAATCCAAAGAAGTGTGCTTTTGGGGTACAATCCGACAAACTCTTAGGTTACATTGGTTCTGCAAAAGGCATTGAAGTAGATCCTGAGAAAGTACAAGCAATAATGGACATGGAAATTCCTAAGAATATTAGCCAAATGAGGTCTCTTCAAGGAAGACTTCAATCTATAAGGAGGGTCATCTCCCAATTGGTAGAAAAATGTCATTCCTTCACAAGGTTACTACATAAGGACACTATTTTTACATGGGATGAAGAGTGTGACAAAGCTTTCATATTGTTAAAAACATACTTGGTAAATCCACCCATCTTAATGTCACCTATTAAAGGCAAACCTTTGTTACTTTACATATCAGCAACGGAGAAATCTTTAGGGGTTCTATTGGCACAAGAAGACAATGAAGGAAAAGAAAGAGCCATTTACTACTTGAGTAGAACATTGATAAAGTATGAATTGAACTATAGCTTCATGGAAAGGGCTTGCCTAGCTGTGGTGTTTGCCTCTCAAAAACTTAGACATTACATGTTGATGCATAAAGTGAAGTTAATTGCCAAGATTGATCCTTTGAAGTATCTACTTAGTAAAATAGTTGTAACACGAATAATTTCAAAGTGGGTGATGGTACTTAGTGAGTTTGACATTGAGTACATGCATAGGAAAGAAATCAAGGGACAAGTCATTGCTGATCAGTTGGTCAAACATCCTTTAGAGTCTATACACCCAATTAAAGTGGAATTTCCTGATTCAGAGATTGTTAATGTGGAAGCAAAGACATGGACTGTATATTTCAATGGATCCTAAACTCAAACTGGTTTAGGGGTAGGAATTCTTTTGATAACACCTCAAGGTTGCACAATTCCAAAATATTACAAACTATTATTTCCTTGCACAAATAATATTGTTGAATATGAAGCTTTGGTCATAGGTCTCAAAATGGCTTTGGAATGGAATGTCACAGAATTACAAGTTTATGGAGACTCTAAATTAGTCATCAACCAAATCAATGATGAGTACGATACCAAAGATGAAAAATTGATGCCATATAAAAGGATGGTGGATGATTGAAAAAAATATTTTTCTTTGATTACCTTTGAGAAAATTCCAAGAGACAAAAATGGAGAAGCCGATGCAATGGCTACTTTAGCTTCATTACTCCAAATGCCTGATCAAAATGCGAGGTACAAATTCTTGGTGGAAGAGTTGGTAAAACCGGCATTTGACTTACCCGATACCCAAATTATTGCCCTTCTTAATGGACATAACTCACCTTGGTATGGACCAATTTACACTTATCTTAAAAACCAAACCTTACCTTTGGACCAAACCCGAGCCCAAAAATGACATTTCATAAGACAGTCGGCTAGTTATACCATCCTATCAGACACATTATATTGTAAGGGTCTTGATGGAACACTCCTTAGATGTCTAGAGGAAGAGGATTCTAGGTTATCTTTAAGAGATGTTCACGAGGGGATTTGTGGGTCACATTCTAGTGGATTAAATTTAGCAAAGAAAATCCTTCGCATGGGGTATTTTTGGAAAACCTTAGAAAAAGATGCTTGTCAATTTGTGAAAGTTTGTGCTAAATGCCAATATCAAGGTGACATGATCCATGCACCTGTGCAAGAATTACTACCATTTGTTACACCATGGCCATTTTATCAACAAGTTTTTGATTTAATTGGCATGATTTACCCACCATATTCTAATGGACATAAGTATATCCCCACAGCGACATAATATTTCACTAAGTGGGTAGAGGTTATTCCTTTGACAACTGCCACAGGGAAGCATATTTCCATGTTTATACTTAATCACATTATTTTTTGACATGGTATCCCTCATGCCATCATTACAGACAATGGAAAACAATTCAAGAACAAAGATATGGATGAACTTTGTGAAACATTTCATATTATTCACCATTCTTCCTCCATTTACTATCCTCAAGGTAATGGACAAGTCGAAGCTACAAACAAGAACATTCTCAAAATATTGAAGAGATTGATTGACAAGTCATGAAGAGATTGGCATATTCAAATTAATCTGGCATTATGGGCCTATAGAACTAGCATCCGTACACCAACAGGAGCTACACCATTTTCCTTGGTTTATGGGGCCAAAGTTGTTCTACCCTTAGAAGTTGAAATACCATCCCTAAGAGTGTCACTACATGGATTAATTATGAATGAGGATTATAGGGTTGCCCGACTTCAACAATTGGAATTATTGGAGGAACATCAAACACAAGCATATGATCATTTAAAAGTGTATCGTAATCAAATTTCCAGAAACTACAACAAGCACATCAAACCAAGATCCTTTCAAGTGGGAGACTTGGTATTAAGAGGAAACCCTAAAAATTAGGCAGATAGGGAAAAGAAAGGAAAATGGGAAGCAAATTGGCTTGGTCCTTTTGTAATTGTTTCTTCTTTTGGAACGGGAACATACAAACTAGCTGATTGTGAAGGGGATGAGTTGCAAGAACCCATTAATAGCATCCATTTAAAGAGGTTTCATACCTAATCAGATGAGAGAGTATCAGATGAAATAGTATCAGATGAGAGTATCCGATGAGTTAGCATCTTCTTTGTACATGAGAAAAAGTCAAAATCCAAAATAGGAGAAAAGATCAAAATACAAAAAAATTAGAAAGTTTCAAAAAGCCACAAACATTGGAAAAGCAGAAAAAGGAGAAAAAGGAGAAAATTGAGCATGAAGAAATCCAAAAACATTGAAAAATCAAAAAATGTTGTCTTGGTGAAAACCTAGCAATAGGCGCCTTGATGATAACAAAAAAAGCAAAATTTGAAAAATTTGAAAAAGAGAAAAGTGCCTTGGTGAAAACCTAGCAATAGGCACCTTGGTAGCAAAAAAATCAAAAAAGAGAAACAGGGCAATAATCCCAAAATGTGAAAACCTGGAAACAGATGCCTTTTGTCCCTTAGGTCTTTCCTAGTCACATTTGTACATATTGCTTTTCACCATCTCATTTGTACATATCCTCATTGCATCCGGCATTTGTGCATAAGTCATAATAAAGCCTTTTAGCTGCCTTGTTGCATTATAGGTTTCATTTTCCCTAAGTTTCACATTGATCACATTTATCACTTGGGGACAAACATCATGGATTTTGGTACCAAACGGATTCAAAAGTGCAACATCTTGGTCACACAATAGAAGCAGATTTTCAAAATTCAGAGGAGAGATATTTTGGAACCTTTGATGGATATCATTGTTCAACCCTAAACAGTTTGATCCTACAACATTATCCTTGAGTTTCATTGACTTATTTTATCAGAATTAAAAATTTACAACACCTTAAATGATCAAAATGTTTGAAAATCTTGATACATTGTGATACACTTGAAATTTTTGATGAGTTTTTCATTGATTTTTTCGAGTCATATCTTTTTAGCTAATCGATGATGTCTCGACTAGATTTGCGATGATGGAGACATGATGTTTTTCTTGGATTTTGTGTGACTATTTTGAGGGAGATTCTTTAACTTGTATGAATTCCTCTAAGGACATGGTAATCAAAGAACCATCAAGGACATTCATATAGGAAGCAGGATTAACCTTTGTTTGTTTACGCAAATGGATACCTTGGCTATTTAGATCTTCAATATCTTAATACCAAAATCCACTTGCAACATTGAATCCATTGAAACCGGTATTCATACTCTCATAGTTGGTCATTCAACTAGTGAGGGTTGTACTAGGTTCCTAAGAGAGATTACCAACTAAGATGAAAGTCATATTCATATTCTTATGGTCGCAGTAGCACCAGTAAGGATTGTATCGACTCCGAGTTCTACAATGCTCAATGATGAAAATATATCTCTTTTGCAGTTCTTTCGCAAAAAGCTAGTGACCTTTAGTTGCATTGCATTGCATATTCATGTTAGATTAATTTCATTATTTAGAGTAATTTTTCCAAGCACAAGGGGGTTCATCATTTTTGGGGGTTACATCAAAATTGCAATGGTTTCAAATCAATTATGTGAGATTATCTTTTGCATTCATTCATTGCATTAATCATTAATCATTATTTTTACATATCTTGAGTGACAACAAAAGAAAAGATACATTAATCATTACTCATTTATCCTTCATCTTTAGAATTACATTTCATAAACTAAGTTGCATACATCAAAATCCAAAAAGATAGTTGCATTCATTTTACCATTGCACTAAGTATTGCATCCATATCATTGCATTGCATTGCATAAACCATGCATCAAACTTAAAATCAAATTCATATAGCAATAGTTGCATAATCATCATTTGCATCCATATATCTATGTCATAATCTAAGAAATTGCATTCATAGCATAAATAAAAAAATAAGTGCATCATAGACATCATATAGGTCTTTATATAAATAAATCTCACATCACATCAACATCAAAGGGAAATCACTCAAAGATCATCATAGATAAATGTCCATCATCAAATGTCTATAACAAATCAGAATATCAAAGATACATCGACAAAATGATCCATACATCAAGTCCTGATCAAAACTCCATATGATACAACAATACAACATCCAGATATCTAGCTCATATATATCTCAAGACCCAGCTGGGGCACCTGATCCATATCCTGACCCATCGGGACCCTTGTCACCTACTCTATCCTGAGTGGAAGGTGGTGCTTGACTCATGCTAGCACTCGTAGGTAACTAAGCCATGGTAGCTAAGAACTATTGTAACATTGTAGTCACCTGATCTAATCGTCCAATAACTGCAGTCATCCCTGCCTGTAATCCTTGCACATCCTGTACTAAGCTATCAACAATAGGAGAAACTGGAGGTGCCTGAGGGGCCTGTGGTGCTAATGGAACCTATGGTATCACTTGTATCCGAGGTGCACCCTAAACCTGTGCTGCACTAACCTGTGGATCTACCTGAGGGGGTACCTATATCTGTGGAGATGCTAGTCTCTACTGATCCTAACCCTGTAAAGGAACCTGTAATGGAACCTGCCTAGCTGTCTGCACTCGTCTATGTCTCTGTCATTCCCAAGCTACAGCTAGAATGGGCTGAACTTGTCTCTGCATC
Source organism: Thuja plicata (assembly GCA_018584345.1). NCBI lineage: Eukaryota > Viridiplantae > Streptophyta > Pinopsida > Cupressales > Cupressaceae > Thuja > Thuja plicata. The sequence continues at coordinate 1,825,221 of MU228492.1, read as the reverse complement.
GGTACTTGTACCCACCTCTATCTAGGTTGTCTGAATCCACCACCTCGAGCTCTCACATGTCCACCCCGCATTCGAGGTCCTGCAGCTCTCTGTACTTAAGGATTCCTAGGTACTCTCTGCCTCTAGGGTCTCCTACCACCATCACCACCATCATCTCCTTCTCCATCATCAGTAGACAACTCATCAACATCCATGATTCTAGTAAATCTATGCTGAGAAAACCACTCTCGATACTCAGCGGACATGCCTACATCAGCCACATGATCCATCATATCCCATCTAACATGGCCTTTAACCGATCAATCTATGCACTTGCAAATCAATAATTGACCTGAGCTCCCCACATGGATCACTCTGCCTGCACTCTAGCATATAATGCCATACCCTGCAATATATCTTGCACATGTCCAAACTAACGGAGAAATCTCCCAGAGTAGAATCTCTCTATACATAGTGGTGATCGACCAATCATCCACCAAGGGGAAAACATATATGGAAGCTCATCGTCCTCCTCTCTCCATCCCTCGCAGCCCAAGTACGGTCTCCATACGACCTAATCAATATCGTCGATAGTCCGACGCCAAAACTCAACCTTGCCCAGATGATGCTGGACAATCATGCCATCATATAGAAATGCGTAGAGATATCCTCAAGCTCGCACTTGTGCCAATATCAGTCTAGTAATCGAGATATGCTCCCAGGTCCATAGCTATAACAACACTGCACCTGCAGATATAGCCATGTTGTGCCTGTATATCACCTCATGTAAATCATGATATAACTGGGATAGCATGCAAGATCCCCCGTCTAATCTCTGGAATGAGCAATCAAGTCCTCTAAAATGCAGCCCCATCCAACTGAAAATCCACAACCTCTCTTATCCGGTAAGAGAAGTCCTCTAATCATGATTCCTAGCAAAGCTGGCAAAGTAGGAAACAAAGTGAACTATGCCCATGTAATGCTATCATCACCAATAGTGCATCTCTGAACACCCGTTGACATGTGCTACCATTGTAGACTTGATCTTAGTAAACTCGCTCACCATGGGTCGGGATCCCCAGCAATCTGTATACATCCTCTAGCGTCATGGTCATCTCGCCAAGGGATAGATGGAAAGTATTATGGTCAGAGTGCCAATACTCTTCCATAGCTTTCAATAAATCTTGGTTCAGCTAAAATTGAGGAAGAACAAGAAGGAATTCGATCCCACATGTCTCGATCGTACATCTCTCAAGAGGGGTTAGCTCATCCACCAGATCGAAGACCCAAGCCACTACATTCCATACATACAACTTACAAAAATGTGCCTACATTTTGTAAACGAAGTGAATTATATTAGTATCTTTCTATTGGTGGATCATTCTAAGTCAATCAAATATATTAAATCTATCATTGCTCTTTTCGAGTGCATCAACATATTGTTCCTGACCTCTAGATCTTGAGAAGGGATCAATTTGTAATATCTTTTAATAAATCTAATTGACACATCAAACATTCACTAGTATGATTATTCTAATATCCTAAACACTGAGTAAACATCATGGAATCACATCTTTTTAGCTTGGCAATCAATCTGGTCATCCAGATGATTAATCGAAGACAACTTATTCTATTCTAAATCAGGTTTTCATCACATATCATTGTACGCATCATTTCATTATGTGGAAGTGTCATTTCATGCTACACATCATTAAAAACATCATATGTTTCATTTAGAGCATCAGAGGCATTGTTTTATAGCATACGCGACATTTGCAAATTCTACGTGTCATTCGAACTATGATACACGTCATTAAAATCTTAAATTTGCATATTGGTTTCCTATGCGTCATTGCAAACATGGGGTTCACATTTTGACCTAATTACTACATGGTTTTTAACACCTCATACATGTCATTTGACTACGTGGACACGACATTTCACTACCCTATGTGTCATTTAAAAGCTCCTACGCGACATTTTGCTAAATCTATTCTAGAAAGCATTAAAAATGACAATAAATGCTATCAAAAAGAGCAATAAATACATCAAGAAGGTTCAAATCCCTCACTGGATGTCCATAGTCAAGAGTTCTTTGATAATGACGCACTCTCTCAAATCGATGCTCTCGGATAGGGACCACCATTGCTCTCAATCACAGTAGAATCAGAGCAAAATCTCAATAGTAAAAAGTGAAAATGAATAGTAAATTTGGGGGTTTCAACCTATTTAAACTAATTTGACCTAATTTTGGAAAGATTTTTACCCCTGGAACCTAAATTTGTATTTTCTGCACACTGGGGCATCTTGTGATCTTATCCTCATCCTTCTTTATGTTTTTGGAAATGAAATCATTTAGATATACTTTTTCATCAATCACATCATAGTAGCATTGGGACATCAAAATGTTTTCATTCTTGAGGGGGCATATATCATCAGATCATCAAATTAGGGTATCTATATCAAATATGGGGCATTACAATTTCAAACTTTTATCAGTGGGGCATTCTACATCTTATCAATCTGAGTTGTGAATCAGGTTTTTATCATCAAATTAAATCAGTTGTGAATCAGAATTTCAAATCAGAGTTGTGAATCAGGTTTTTATCATCAAATCAGATCAGTGCATCAAATCAATCAAGTTATCAGTTATTAGAGTAGTTTATCAATCAATCAATCAGTATCTAATCAGTAATCATGAGATGCAATTTTTTTTGAATCAATGCGCTTCGCACATCAATTCAAAGAGGGGCATTTGTAGACACCCAAAATTGACCAGGTGTCTTAGTATCATCAAAATCTACAAATCTCAGCAAAATGCTTAAAATGCTTCAAAATGGATCAAAATATTTTAAATGGACATTTATCAATCAAAGTGGATTAAATCAAATTTAAAATCAAGGGATTAATTAATCATGAAATCAAATAATTAAATTCAAGCCTAAAAGGATCAATCAAATTATGCAATTAATTTTAATCAATTAATTGTATAGTTTAAATCAAAAATCAAAATGAACCTATTCCTTACATGGCTAAATTAATTAAATGATTACATTAAATAAATCCTAATATCTTTTCAACACAAATACAAGAGCCAATGAGAATTGAGAACACACTTGCACATGGATCACTCCAATTTTGCATCTCAACCTCTCATTTACCCTTTAAAATATCATCCACTCATTTTGTCCCACTCTTTGAGGACAACATTTAAATGGTCCCCTTATTTGAAACCATTTGAGAGATCAAACTCAACCAAGGATTAACTCATGTTCAATTCACTCTACCCCCTACCCTTGGGATTTTACTATAAATATAAGTCATTTCCAAGCATAAAAGGATCCTAGAAAATTTGAATGCATAACATCATTACTATAGGCAATTTGAGAGTAATTTGAGCAATAGTGAGAGCATTTAGTAGTAAATTGAGAGATTTTATCATTCATGAAAGCATTTGAATCCATTTTGTATCATCTTAGAGAAGACTAAGAGCTAGATCATGCATTTTATCATCATTTTCTCATTCTAGGAAGGTCACTAGTAGAGATTAAGGCTGAGAGCTCTACTTGCAAAGTCTAGTTAGAGAACCATGTAATGTTATGGATGTTAAATGTAATTCTTTAGATTAAATTGTTTATTTATTTCCATAGAATTGTAGCTAATTGTCCTAATTTTATGAAGGTGTATTAACTCACACACAGTCCTTAAGTTGACAACTTCTTGTGTTGCATTGTCGAGTTGACTTACCAAATCAGCTTGCTGAAGTGATAAGTGTTGGATTTCATTTTCTCTTTCCTCTAGTCTTGTACTCAGAAATCTTTTATCTTCTTGTGCTATATTTTTTTCATCTTCTACTTTGTTCTTTAGTTCTATGACTTCACACATTATGATTGAGTGAACTTCCTGTTCTCTTTTCAACTTTCTGACTTCTTCATGTAAATTGAGATTCTTTGCAAGAAAGTCTTCAATGGTTGCATCAGCTTCTTCTGAGCTTCTGTCTTTGCAAAGTTCTTCAATTCTTTCTTCTATATAGTTCTTGTCATTCATCTACATTGCTAATTATTTTCTTCTCTTTAGGGAAAGAGAGAGTTGTCCCTTAAGTGTTATGATCTGATCCATGGCCACTTTAAGATCTATCTTTTCATTCTTAATGGCTTTCTCTGATTTGTATGTTTCCATATCCTCTGATCTTTTCTCAAGTTTTAAAACTTCTTATAAGAAAACCACTACTCTGATACCAATTGTTGGAATTATATGATGTCCCCAATGACTAAGAGGGAGGGTGAATTAGGAATCAATAAAACTTAATCTTTTTAGTCCACAATTAGATTAGCTTATTTGTTTGCATGCATATAACTTGAAAGTAAAGAATTAGATGCAACACATAACACAATATTTGGTTACCCAGAAACCTTCCAAAAGAAAGTAAAACTGGGGTGGGGATGATACCCACAAGATTTAGTACTGCAGTATAAATTTAGCTTGTTAAAGCTTACAATGACCACTTCTAATGGTCTGCCCTATTAAGAGCATAGAAAGGACTATTAGGTCCACCTTGTTAAAGGATTTTATACAATACAATAAGTAATGAAACTCTGTTAAGATATTTAAATAAAGGGTTGTTAGGTCCACCTTGTTAAAGGGATTTGTTGAACCACCTGTGAGAATGGAACCAGTTGATGATCTTCTTTGTGCAACTATGATTGCTAAATAAGATCCTTTGAAATATAATTGATCACCTGAATGTGATAGATAAGTCTCTGTTGTCCTGAACACTTCTTCACTTAACTCAAACTGCCATTCACATAATCATATCATCTTCTGATTATACATTCATACTATATATGTATGCTTCTTCTTTTTCGTACTTATTCGATAAACAAACTATCTTACATATATATCTTTATCCAACAAATAAATTTGTTAGTCAGCTTGCAACAAACAAATATATATTTAACAATATATGCAAAGTCAGCTTCAAACTGTCACTCGGGATCAAAAGACTACTCGGGTGATAAACTGTCACTCGAGTGATACTGAACACTCGGGTGATGCTGAACACTCGGGCGATAGTCTATACTCGGGTAACACTGAATGAATAAGTGTTTTGACACTAATTGACAATATGTCTTTCCATAAGGTCTACATATTATTGCCATAATAATCCCTTTATACAACCAAAATGACTAAAAGTTCTAAAAAAATTTAAAAAACCTAAAAATCATAAACATTAAAAAATCACACAAAAACTGCAATAAACCCAGTCACCAGCCTCTCACCTCACCCATTCACTCTACATCACTCACCATCCCATGCTTCACTACAATTCCTCTTTCCCCCTATTATCACCTTGCACTTCACCACACCCTTCTCCACGTCGCCCGAACACATTGACTACAATAACGTATTTCACCAAATCAGTTTTGCGACCAACTCTCCTCTTTCTCATTTTATTCATAGCTTTTGCTAATGAATATCTAGTTTCAAAAACAATTCAATCCTGGCCCATTAGGGTGTATCCTCCCTACGTCAGCTTATCAAATCCTCCATCACACAATCTTGTTCATGGAAAGAACTTTGGACTGAATGATTGCTTGGTCATACGACCTTTTTGTTGATTTTATCTTTTTGTGTCAATTGAAACCTACCCATTACCACCCTGATCTTCTATATCTTATTGTGTTGTGATTGGTGACTATTGGTACATGTGTCTTTTGTAGTATGATATGTTTGTCAGTATCTTTAGTGCATTTTTTTTTATCATTCCATTTGGATAATGCTTGAATTCCTAGGGGCAGGGTCTAGTACATCTCCATCAAGTGCTTCAACACGACTTGGGTGTACTCAGTCTCCTTTTGACCGTCATCGCATTGGTTCCCTCCTCTTTGCATGATCTCCATTTATGCTCCTAAACTTTACCTTGTTTTTCTAAGCATCTAGTCCATGCAAAGGAACCATGTCATTTGTGTTTTCTAACACCTGATGCATACCTCCTCTTGCAATATCAAACTAGGGTGTGCTCTTCAACATTGACACAAATGGATCCCCAAGTCCCATTAGTTTCATTAACATTCATGCTTGCATCTTTCATTTTAGAAGGCTTCTATTTATTCACTCCCCCCCTTCTCCCTTCCTCCTCCTTCATGTTGCATCCTTTTTCAAGAAAATTCCACAAAATTTCCCTTGTTGTGTTCTTTTCTCGAGGGGGCACAACCTCATACCCGTCGTCGCTTCAACATGACTCCTAGACACCTTCCTTCTTATGGGGCAACTTTATTTTTCTTTTCTTTGATGCAATGCCACTTGTGGCACCGCATTAAAGAGGGGTAAAATGTAGACATGACCTAAATATGATTACGCAGATTCATAATCTAATTTAGTTCCCTCCTAGGGAATTATTGATTAAATATTGAATATTTAATTAATTTATGTCATCCCACTAATTTTAATTAATTTAATTAATTAGCTATAGTCTAAATTAATTATCTAATGGCAACCCATAGCCAGATAATTAATTAAATCTCCCATTTTCTTCTATTAATTTAAATGAATATAATTTACCCATTTAAATTAATTCCCAATTTTCTCTTTTAATTAAATAAAACCTATTTAATCAATTTGAGCACATGGATCCTAACTTTAACCCCTAACTTAACCTATCTCAACCACCTAATCCATAGTTCTAACTCAACCTGACTCCTTCACACATACTAACCTCTCTTAATTAAGTAAATACCATTACTTACTTAATTTATCCCTCCACTCATTCTCTCTCCTCCCATCACATCCTCCTAATTCTCCCACTTGCCCTCTAATCCAAGCCTAAATTACCCCTTAAGCATTTGCACAATCATAATCCATAGATTAAGAATCCTAAGCCAATCCTTAAGTCAAAATCATTTCACTTCCTTTTAACTCCCAATTCCCTCTCCACTTTTCAGGTTTAAATGCCCTTAACCCCCAACCACATTCTTACACCTTTGTCCCCCACTTGCAAATATTGAGCCTCACAAAGCATTTAATGCTAAAGTTGACCTCTTTTCCAAACCCATGTGTCCCTTATGTGGCTCTTATATGGATCCCACATAGGTTCCACCTCATCCAAGCCCTTCTCTTCCCTCCAACAATCTATAAATAGAGGCCTTCTCTACTTGCATTTTCATCTTATGCATTGTTATCATGTTATTTTAGCTCTAGATGTAGACCCTATGGCAAGACATATTGTCAATTAAGGTCAAAACACTTAAGACATTCTGAGTCACCCGAGTGACAGTATGACTCGAGTGACAGTTATGAGGCTGACATAATATATTGTTATATATCATTTTGTAATTGCAAGCCCAATTTCAGTGTTGTATATTTGCATATGATATATATGTAAGATAACTTGTTTTATCAAGTATGTAGCAAGTTTTGCAAGATGAATATATGTGCAGAAGACATGCAAAAATAGATTAACTAAGTGCATAAGTATTTTGGATAGCAGAGACTTATCTATCACTATCAGGTGATCAATTATATTCAAAGGATCATTATCAAAAATTACAGTTGCACATAGCAGATCAAAAACTGATTCATTCTCACAGGTGGATCAACAAAATCCTTTAACAAGGTGGACCTAACAGTCCTTTCTCTAAATCTCTTAATAGAGTTGCACTACATTTTGTATTGTAATAAATCCTTTAACAAGGTGGACCTAACAAGTCCTTTGTATGCTCCTAACAGGGCAGACCATCAGAAGTGGTTGTTGTAAGCTTTAACTGGCTAAATTTATACTGCAATACTAAATCTTGTGGGTATCATCCCCACCCCAGTTTTACTTTCTTTGAAAGGTTTCTAGGTAACCAAATAATGTGTTATGAGTTATGTGTTCTTTACTTTCAGTTCTATGCATGTTATCATTCAAGTTAATTATGGATTAAGTTTTATTGGTTCCTGATTCACCCCCCCCCCCTCTCAGTCACTAGGCACACTATATATTTCCAACAATTGGTATTAGAGTAGTGGTTCTCTTATCAGAAGTTTGATAGCTTGAGAAAAGATCAGAAAGGATGGAAACCTATAGACTGGAGAAAGCCGTTGAGAATGAGAAGATAGATCTTAATGTAGCCATGGATCAGGTTAAGAAACTAAAGGAGCAGCTCTCTCTTTCTCTCTCTAAAAGGAAGAAAAGAACAAGCAGTACAAATGAATGACAAAAACTATATAGAAGAAAGTATTGAAGAAATATGCAAAGATAGAAGCTCAGAAGAAGCTGATGCAACCATTGAACTAGACCTACTTGCAAAGAATCTCAATTTACATGAAGAAATAAGAAAAATGAAAAGAGAACAAGAAATCAATTCAATCAGGATATGTGAAGTCATAGAACAAAAGAAAAAAGTAAAATATGACAAGAAAATAGCACAAGAAGATAATATATTTCCAAATACAAGGCTAGAAGAAAAAGACAATGAAATCCATCACTTGTCTATTCAGCAAACTGATTTGGTAAATCAACTCAATAATGCAAAACAAGAAGTTATCAAATTGAGGACAAAAAATGACAGACTGCAGACTGAACTCAATACTGAAAAACAAGAAAATGAGAATATTTCACAAACAAGCATAGATCAAACAACAAAATTCAGACATAATGGACAGACTTAGGTTATACTGAACAAGGTGAAACCTCTGAACAAGGAGCAAAAAGGAACAACAAGCCTTCATGCAATCATTGTGGCAAGTTAGGACACACATCAAATAAATGTTGGAGCAATGGAAAGTCAAGATTCAATGGAAAATGTTACAGTTGCAACAAACATGGACATAGAGAAAGTGAATGCAAAGAGAAAACCAAGTTTGAAGGTAAATGCTACAAGTGTAACAAACAAGGTCACAAATCCTCCGAGTGCAGAACAAAGAACTGGAATCCTGCTGAACAATTGGCTAAAGCAATTTTTGGTTGGGATTACAACACATGGTACAGATGTTGTCATTGTGGTGAATATGGGCACATTGATGCAAACTGTGTAAAGACTCATTTTAGAAAAAGAGATCCTACCAAGAGATACTATGTATGCAAGCAACTCAGACATCTAAGCAAAAACTGTATGAACAGAGAAAAGATTGATATTGGCTTTAAGAATGAGAAAGCTAAAGTCTCTGAAATCAGAACATAGATGAGCAAGAAATGGGTAAGAAAGTCTTCTGACAATTCAGACAAAAACAATGAAGGATCTACTAACACCCAGAACAACGAATTGGGTGGATCTACCATTACAAAATAAATTCAAGGAGATGACTGGAACTGTGCAATTCAAGATACAATACATCAGTTCCAGATATGATAGCAGTCCAAATCTGCATATTGATGCATATAGGACATATCATAAGTACTACCTGAGTCAGATTACAAGTTACACCCGAGCCACTCTAGCTTACCCGAGCTGAGTCAGGCCATATTGGTAATTGTGAAGAATAGCTACACCCAAGCTTCTGAGTAAATCTTGGTTACGCCTGAGCTACGCCAACTACTTTGTACGAAGCATTTAATGTTTTACCCTAACAGTTAAAACTCTTATAAATGAAGAATTAAGAAGGTCATTATGCATAAAGCGTTCAAAGCATTCAGAGCACTTGGCGACAAAGAGCAAGTTTTTACTCCAGAGCAAAGTTTGAGCAATTCATCCGAACAAGATATGGCATCCACTTCCAGCAGCAAGGCAGAAAAGGGTTCAGAGATGTTGGTGAGGAATACAGTTTGTGATCCTCCTGTGTTCAAATTGTATCCTGCAATTGCTGAAGAAGTAGACCCTATGGGAGCTCACTCTTTGATTCCTCTGAGGGTACTACTGGTAAATGATATTCATAGTTTTTATCACTGCAACCTACAAGAACTTGGAAATATGGAAATGAACAAATCATTTGATGCATTATGTGAGGACAGAAATTTGAAGCTTGAGCACAAACACATTGAGACCAAGGGTTTAACGCACATCATGCATATGCCAAATAACTTCCAGGCGAAATAGGTTAGGTATGTTCTTAGTCGTGTTCATAACATGCAAATATGGTTGGATAAACTAGTAGAGATTACAAAGCAAATGATACACCGTATCACTAGATTTCCTGATGAAGGGTGCTCCCCTTAATACCACAAACACATAACATAAACAGAGAAACAACAACAATATGCAAGAACAGAAAATTGGCTTCTTATTATCTCCACAAATGTGGAATTACAAACTTTCAGAATTACAATATGCAAAGCCACATGGGCATTCCCTTACAATATTTTGTAGGACAAAGCCTCGAATTATTACCCAGATCTGCTACCCAGAACTATTCTGAACTGCTTAAGACAATAATACAGCCTTCCTTATATAGGCAATTTTCCACCGCCTGGGAAGGTTCCAGAATAAGGCCGACCAAACTTAGAATTATTTTATTTTACATTTTATTACATCATAGTCG
>MU228492.1:1768429-1782509 GCA_018584345.1 Thuja plicata | reverse complement strand
TGCTTAGCCCACCTATCTCTCTTAGCATGTGGACATTCATAGGATTCATGAAGAAGAAAGATCTTCAGTCTTGATTTCAGAATGCTTACTACAATAAAGAGGACTAATCATATATCGTCCAGTATCACAAAGAAATTTTTCCTACTTTTATAGGGATCCATATATTTCAGAATTGAATACTTGTGAAACATGCAATCCAGTAGAGGTACATCAAATCACAAGCGAGATATGGTTTCAACAAGCTTCAATAGCATTAGAAACTGAATACTCCTCTCTACTACACGGAAGAGGACAATTATGGTTAGAGAAACTACTTCGAATACCACAAATCAATACAACATGTTTTAAGAACCTGTGCTACCATGGTCAAATTTACCGCTTGCAATTTGCATCTCATTCAAACACATTGTGGAACCAATAGGTCATACAAATGTGGGGACCACAAGGAGCTTATTTATCTCTGCCAATACATGAACGTATAAGACAAATTGTAAGAGAGAAAATACCTACATGGACCCAAACAACTTATAAATTCTACCCAAGTATAAATCTTGTCACATGCAACTGGGGTGTACATTGTCGCACACTCAAACACCTTTACTAGTTTGATGATTTCAACCCCATGGAAAACGAACTCATTGCCCCTAATGTAATCCTTTAAAATTGTTAGTTGAATCAGTTTACAATATTCTCCATTGTCAATGCATAGTTATAAATTCAAACTTCATTAAAAAAAAGTACTAAATGTATACTCCTTGTTTATGAAGTGTTTATGATATTTGCACTTCGACTAAAAAAAAAGGCCTCCTGTTCCAAACTGCAAAATACAAACTCTGCTCTACAAATCGTGTACAAGAATAATTATCATCAAATGTAAATGTTGACTTAATTGTAAATGAGTTTTCATACATATATTCTATGTATATGTTCAAAACAATACTTTCAAAGTAATAAGATTCAATAAAAGACAACAAACAAAAAATTCTTAACCTAATAATAAAATAATTTTAATACATCTATTCTCTGTATATGTCTTCATAACATTACTATACTGATGTCATACATACAAAGTACTCAATAATATGTGAGGATGTTTTATATTTCCAACTTTACCTACATAATTACAATAAGGAAATAGAAAAAAAAATACTTACAATATCTAACAATAACATATTTCATTTATATACAATAATTTAGGTATTTCAAAGAAAAAAATGAAATAATTTCATTTCTAGATTTTGATAAAAGATGGATTTTAAAATTCCATAAAGACATTCATTAAAAGTAGGTTTAATTGCTTTGAAAGGACATTTGTTATTATCGTCTTACGTAAACCAAACCCAAATTTGATGTTATGCTGCTTTTTCTTTCTGAAAAAAGAGACGACAAATGGGCTGACAACATAGGCAATGCAATGTTTGACAAACGGTGTTAATGACTGAGAATATATCAATGAACGCCTTCGTAGCCAATAAGCCTTGAGTCGGATTTGCAACGTCCAATCTATGCAAACTTAAAGGTATAAGAAAGGGGTCATGGAGAGATAGATGGATAGAGAGAGGGAGATATGTCTAGATGGAGTGATAATGTGTGTGTGTGTGTGTGAGGAGGGAGAGATAGGGGGAGAGTGCAGATGGAAGATGTAAATATTTAAAAAAAAAAAGAATGAGAGAGGGAAAAATATAAAGATAAAGATGTAAGTATAAAGTAATAGAGAAAGGTAGAAAGGGGGAGATATATAGGCATAGAGAGTGATATAGAGATGAAAAGATAGAGATACATATAGAGGGAAAGATGAGAGAAGAAATATAGAGATGTAAAGATTAAAAGGTATAGGAAGGGGAAAAACAGATAGAGAGTTAGACATAGATCAAGAGGTAAAGATAGAAAGAGATCTAAGAAGATAAAGAGGGAGAGATAGAGAGGAAGAGTTATGAAGATATATAGATGATGAGATATATTGATACAAAGATAATGAGATCTAAAGAGGACGAGGAGTGGCAAACAAAGGGACAAATAATTAAATGACCTTTCCATAACTCTACGACATTCCCACTGCACACTAAGGTGCGATTGCTAGTTTTACATAGGTTTTAAAATATAAATATGCTAGTAATATACCTGTCTAATATTGAAAAAAACGACGCAGGGACCATCATATTCCAAGTCTAAGAGCCTATTTTAAAAAGAACTCACGGCCTTCGAAGATTACAAAAAAATAAAAATAAAAAATGTAAAGCAAGAACATTTGTCATTCTCACTGTCGTGTCCGTAGATTTTGAATCGTGTTATTCCTTGTCCTGCTCGAATGGCGGGCGATGTCCCTTTCTTACACACCGCTCAGTAAAATTTTATATCAGTGATTCGTTCAACATTGTCAAGGCATTTCAAGATTTGGACTTTTCGTCCAATCACGTGTTTACTATTTGAAGTGTTTAATCTGGCTTAAATGACTGGTGTCCCCACGGTCTAGATTAGTTTCAAACTGTTTGGAACGAATCTACCTCCACTTTCCGACACAGCACTCTGAGCTTGTTCAGTAACCCTAAAATATTGTATGCCCTTCACTGCATATTATATTCTATGGTATCCCGCTCTGTTTTCAAGGTTTGGCGGCATTCTCGATTATTCTTGTGACGAAGTTTATTTTAGTTGCTACCTAGAGGGGTCGGCTGATACAACCAACAGCTCATTTTGTACAGCCATCTTTCCTCTGGATTTTGCAGTTTCTTTCTCACCAAAATTTTGGCCTTTGCTGCATTTTACTTTTCTAGAAATTCAAGTGCCGAGACTAAAGAGGTGCCAATCATGAATAGAATGGGGAAAATCGGGGCAAGATTTGTGCACAGGCTGGGTGTGGACAGTGTACCTTCGGCCAATTTGGTCGAGGGCCAAAATCGCGTGGTAGAAGCTTCTCTAACCTTAATCAGGGAGAGGGCAAAACTCAAGGTACATGTTTCTTTCTAGGCTTTGGCATGGAATACGAGTTCAGTGCTGATTTTCATTCTTGCATGCAAGTTATGACTAAGAGTTTTACAGTGGAACGGTATCTTCATAAATGCTTGAAAATGGGAAACTTGTAAACTAGATCTTTGATAATGATTGACAATGTTCTTTACTTCACAACCATTAACCATTTTCAGGTCTAATTACTTTACTTTCCACCTATGCTATCGTGTCGTTATTTATGATAGTAATGGAGCTATCTGAAGAAGGATCTGGTATCTGTAATCTTTTCATTCATAGGGATGATGGACTTCTTAGCATAGACGAAAATGCCCACCAATAAACATCGTGGAGTGTGGGAAGAGACATTTGTACGAAAAAGAAAGATGCTTTCACCCCTTTCAGCCAAAAATACGCTTTTATATAAACAAAACTTTTTGGCATTGGGTAATAGACCTTAGATCTCATGGAATGTAGTCTGATAGGAGGAGAGGGGAGAATTCTAGCTCTATTGTAGAATAGTATTAGTTGGCGCATCAAGTCGTATCGATCTTCAGGTGCCAGATTCCGATCCCTTCATGTTTGGAGATGAGTTTGCCTATCACTGTTCTCCGAATCTCCCAACCAAGTTAGGGCCATACTAAAATTTCCTCCACCACGCAATCAAATATCTTGAGAGGTTAAGACCGCCGAGTTTTTCAAAAGCTTTAAGTCTGTCAAGATGTCCTCATCATGAAAATGAGCCAAAACTCCAATGAATTAATAAAATTGATAACTTCTTTTCCACTAGCCTTTTGCTACATAATTATACCGTTTTATTGCCACGAGAGGGTCTCGACCTGGTAAATTTATCTGTAACTGCTGTCATTTAGCTACAAATCTTTCCATATCCATCTCTTCTTTTTATTACCATTATTTCCTGTAAATGCTCTGTATGTTTTCTGAAAATGTATTCTGATACTCAGCTTCATGTTTAATAAAAGAGATTGTAATCTATTTTTCTTTCATCCCGGTCATATTTATGATTGTCAATAGAAACACGAGTCCAGGTCTTTTAGTTTTGTTTGAAAAAATTATCGCTGAAGAAGATATTGATAATGGTTGAACAAAAGAATTTATGATTCAGTGCTGAGGGTTTCTTTTTGCATCTAAGATAAATTTTTTGTGTATATTTTCTGGAAATGAGTTCGAATAAATTGTCTGCATAATTTCTGAGCTGCGAATTGAAAGAAGGAATTTTGCCTCACTGATTGGTGCAATAATCTGGAATTTTCTGTGGTATATCTGCCAGCAGCTTGTATTTGAGGGAGTACAAGAAACAATGTGTTCAAGCATTTAAATCCTCATTTGAGAAATAATATAACTGCCAAATAGAAGGATATGTATTTCAGCATGGAGGAATCAACGATATTTTGTTTGTTTTTTCAAACATATAAATATACGGCTTCAGATTATCATTAAATAGGTCCAATGCTAGAAACATCAACTATACTAGAAAATAGACAATTGTAATGTGTAACTACATTTTATGGAGGATGAAATCATTTCGTCCTAGTCCGTCATGCTCTTTCAAACATCAGATGTACAGAGAAATCTTCTGCTTTCTTATCTGTGGGAAATGCACTGTTGACCTTAGAATCCTTCCTTCAAGGACGCATGGGGGTCACCTTTCCTGTCATCGTTGTCAATATTTTATTATTTCTGTCCTACGACTTGATTACAGCAAACTGGGTAAAGAATATACAAAATTTTGAAATGTTGAAAGAAATACATCCGAATCTAATATGCTGTGCAAACTTGATGTTATTATTATATCATTTCCAACATGCTCACCAGGTTTAGAAATGTTTCTTGAAAGTTGAAACATGAGTATTTTTTTGTAAGGTTAGACGAGTCACGAAACCCTTTATATTTGAAATATAGTATAGAAAATAATTATCATTACCATGACAAGCATCTTTTCGTAGATTATCAGGCATAGGGTTTTTTCCCAGTGGGCTTTAACTTGGGTCATCATGAATTGAAGCTCTACGCCTTAAAAATGATCAATATGGGCAAGGAAAATGATTTACAAATTCGTGCAATACTTTTAGAATCTGAAGCTCTTTGAAAAGATGGGGGGATTGAGGGAGTTATTTTCTCCTAATATACTCAAGTTTGACTACCTTTTTTTTGGTTTTACTGTCAAGATTCTAATATAACCTGCCACCTGAAGGATGGAGAACACCATCATCATCATAATCATCATCATGACTGAATTTATTCTGATTCATTGACGGTTAGATACTATTTAGATGATTTAAGATTATTGTTTTATCCTTGCAGGCTGCATATACTGGACTCTCTGAATTTATAAGTTAAATGGGTTATTTGTTTCAGGCAGAACTGGTGCGGGCATTGGGGGGCTCCATAGCTACCTCTTGCCTTCTTGGGGTTCCATTAGGACACAATTCATCTTTTCTTCAAGGTCCCGCATTTGCTCCTCCTCGTATCCGAGAAGCCATTTGGTGTGGCAGTACAAACTCAGAAACTGAGAAAGGTACAAAAAACATTGATAATGATTGGAAAATCAGAAGAATTTTTTGGCCTATAAAACTATTATAATTTGGTTTTAAGAATGTTTTTTTTTTCAAATCTTCAAAACTATTATGATGTCCATGATAAGATTTTTCTTAGTTCTTTTAGTTCCAGATTATATTCAAGTTTCCCAATCATAAACATTTTACAGAAACGTGCTCTGACTTCATTCAACATTTACTCGTTGGCCTTATTAATCTTTTGAATGCTGTCTTTTGTCACAAATAAGAGTTTGGGAAGAACAAAACATCCAAAGATTAAATTGTACTGGGCCTCTGTAATTTTCCATTATGGTGTATCTTTTACTTGATACATGAGCAAGTGCTTATCTTGACATGAACCTTATATATGTGTTCTACAAGTGAAGTTGCTATGTTACTTAATGTCAACTAATTGTAGGTTGAAGTGGATGTGTTGGTATTTGAAAATCTAGTGGAATTATATTATCCCATATTACATAAAAAGGCTTAAATGTTCACACTGGTACATTTAAAAATCATTTTAATGAGCTGAGTTATACTTAGAATTCACTTAGTTAAAACTAATTTCTTTCATCACTTACTTTTTTGAAATTGTTTTTGATTTCATCTTTCTACACCCTTTCTTTTTTGACCGCCTTTAACAGTAGACATTCATTTATTACTGGTTTATCAATGATAGAGTAATCTGGTTATGTTGGAAGATGAAAAAACATAAAAGATGTAGCTCACCTTAAGTTATGATCCTGGTTTGACTTAGGGCAAATTGCAAGCAGAAGTTTATCATTTTTTGTATTCAGGGCACAATGTTTATTTGAGGTAATTTAAGTTACCAATGTTAATGTTTTGAACCAGAATGCAATATATAGAAACACAGAAAAGCATAAGAACGGATGACTCAATTATTTACCCTAGGAAAACCCTCCTACTCGAGGGAAAAACCCAGCCACACCCGAAAAATAGATCCTTTATTGTATGTCAAAAACAAATACAGAGATCCTAAGCTTCTGTTCGTTGACAACTTGACACTTAACAATCAATCAGCATATAATGAAGTTCAATCACTTTCTATGCAAATACAGAATATATAGTTCTTCAAGTATCTCATAGATACTAAACAAAAGAATTGAAACGCACATTCTCTGATGATCGTACACAGATCATACATGCAGAGGAGAACTGATACAGAGCTTAAAACATAAATATACAATATACCCAATAGTCACAAATGCAACAATGTCTTTTCTTTTGTTGAAGCTGCACCCAGAAAACACACTGAATGAATAATAAAAATCACGATACACACACCTCATATCGTATACATGACTTGGCACCGTAAATGAGAAGAGCCGGAAGTTGAAGAGACATCATCGGAAGTTACAAAGAGAAAATGACTAGGATCCTCCAGTGATGCCACATCCACATTAATGTTTTTCATTGCATAATATCTTCAGTTGACCTCAGATAATATTCGAATGAGCCTTTCCTGTGGAACACCAAGAGACACTGCTGTTACACTATAATGAATGATTGGCAGTTACCATCCAAGCATGAATCCAGCTCACGTGCCCGCACAATAATGCAATACAAAAAACAATGGAAGACAGTTGTCCAAAAGAACTTTAATCACATACAGCTCAATACACGGAAACCATAATGCTGAGCGGTGATAAACAATGAAGGATGTTACATAGAATGATAGATACACATAGCATAACCTTTGCATGTAAACGATTTATCCTGCAGCGTATTAAAAACATTTACAACCAAATCAGTTGTATTAGCCGATTCTGGTTATGAAACGCCTTGGAATCAGATCCTGGTTCGAATGGCCTATCTATCTGTTTAGGGTCGGAATTTCTCCCACTTGAAACATGTCCAACTTTTTTGTCGAATCCGGATGACTCCAGTGGTGACGATGTGGAGATTCTGGTGCAAAGAGCTCCAGATTCAATTTTTGAAGTTTTGTTTGGACTTTTTTGAGCCACAAAAACCTAAAACAATTTCATTTTTTAATTTTGTGACTTTTATTCTCCACAGGAGGGGATAAGACAGCATATGTGGACATGATTTCCCTAAGGTCAAGTGCATGTCAGACCTGCTGGCTGGCATTAGATATAAGTTCAACATTACAGCAGAATAGAGATGTAGAGAGGAAAGGAATTGCTTTGCAAGTTTGAAAGACAAACAACTCGAAAATGAGAATGGAGTCCAGAGTCAATACATGGCACTTTGGCTGCTTTTAACTTGCTGCACTAAAAGTGTAACAACCACCCCTTATATTTTTTGAAAATCTGCTCAATGAAACCAACAACATGAACATGCAATTAAGGCTTTCAGCATTCCCTTGGTCTGATATGTTTGCAATATGTTTAGTATAGTTTTTTGCATTGTATTATTTCCTGCCATTACAAGTTTGGAGCAAATATACATTCAAGTGAAACACACTTATCACCAAACTGAACATGCAATTGAAATTACATCTAAATACCTTTTGAAAACAGAGGATAACAAATTGATTGCAGGTCTGCTGTAGCTGTTTACAGGGTATGACTACATTGACAAACTTCAATACTCATCAATCCACACACACACGTCGCCCCTGAGCTATAGCATATGGTGTAAGACACCACCACAATCATCCAGCACTGTTAAAAAACTAACGAATTGGCTGACAGGACTGAAAAACAGAACTGCGTATTTACCGGGTTGGAATTCAACCGATACAGTCCGAAATAGCAAGAATAATCCTCCAAAGGAGTCACCAACATGCATGGATCATCTTCAATGGACTACACCAAGATTATCTAGCAACTGCACAGGCTTCCAGCTTTCACCAACAGCCTTAGATACACAATAAAAGATGTTCAACAATTTTCAGTCATTACTGGGACTGTTCATTCTCTTTTGAGCATTGAATCCTTCCAAAATTTCAACCTCTTCCCAACACCATAGACTAATTCAGAAACCCTGAAATGCACTCAACAGCCAAAAAAATGCAGAGAATGATTTGTTTCTGAACCTCAGACCTGTACAGTCCAAAAAGAGCGACATTAGAGGCAGGGGTGACTCACGAAATTAATTTGAAAACCCTTCATCTGACGATAATTCAAAGCCAAAATGCCCGCAATTACCAACAGGTGTCTAGGCACCTTTTCTTCAAGGTCAAACAATCTCCAGAAACAGGGTAAAACGCTTTGCTAAACCCCATGCCATGCCTCCACAAGCTTGAGCAGGACTAACAATACAGGTGAAGAGGATTTAACAAGGAGAAAGATGTCCTGCTGGTTCAAGCAAAGATGAGCAAAACATTCTAGAACCAGATTGCTGTACAAATGAGAATGCCACAATGACCTTGGATTTCCCTTGGGAATCCAAGATTGAAATGGACTCAATTACTACAAGAAGATCAAAGCAAGATAACGTCCAAGGAGAAGAATTCCAAGAATGAAAAAGGACATTCATGAAGATGAAGCAATTTGGTGATCCATCACATTTACAAGAAGTAGATAGTTTCAGAAGAATTAATCGAAGTTAGAAAAAGAAAGATAATTTTGTATCAAGATATATCTCTTCTTTGTGATGAAATGATGAAGTTTACAAGATATACACGCTGTGGTGGCACTTACTCATCTTCAACCAATCAAACAATCCAAGATCAACATGTCCAAGTTCATCAAACCTAACTCATCACAAAAGTGGACATGTGGAGGGCACTGAATTCAATATTGCAATCAATTTTCTCATTGGTTCATTCTTGAAAGGATATGTACTTTAAGATTTATAATCTTCCCATTGGATGACATTAAATGTAGGTAGTGGTTGTAACTACCCTAATTAGGGTTTCATTGAATTATCTTGGCTGTTGATTTAGAAATAATCTGGGCCCTTCATTGTAATTGAGAAGTCTATACAAGGTTTGCACTTCTCATTTGTAAAGTCATTAGAATATTATTAATGAGATAGGTGATAGCAAGTAGAAGTAGCAGTAGGAGATTAGAGAGTGTTGCCAAGAGTGTCAAAATTAATACCCAGTTTTCATTGAAGATATGGTGGGTTTTTGTGTGTTGTTTCAACATTTTGCATGGTTTCTACTTCTCAAAGTTTTAGTTCAAGTTCATTGATTTTAATGGAGATATGTGACGAATTCCTTGGTTCATACAATTTGTAGTTTGTTGATCGCAAATTGCAGTGATGGTTAGTTTGAACCCAATTTAAGCACTAGTTTGATTGTGGATGTTCATTTGGATTTTGCTAATATTAGGTATTTGAATGTGTTGAAGATAGCGTCGGGAGGACGAACCAGAAGTTATCGAGATTCCTCCCTAGCTAAGAGGGAGTGTTAATGTTGTTGTAGCTATGGTCGGATTCCTTTAGGCAGACATAGATAACATAAAGGTTGTGATAATATAATTATTGTGATAGAATAATTATATTGATAAAATTATTGTGATTGATAATATAATAATTATATGATTATTATGAGAAAATAATTATATTATTATGTGATAATATAATTATTATATTATTATTTTGAGATAATATAATTATATTGTATAATTATTATATTATCTAATAATATAATAGTTATTATATTATATTAATAATATAATAATCGGTGCCACTTGAAAGAGTGGCGTCCCTTTTTGAAGAGTCATGCTGATTGGGAGAGGCACCTTCATGGATATCAAGGAAAGTCATTGCTCTTCCATTTGATATTAAATAATACACATTATAGAAGATTGAATACTCAGATGCTCGGGGGAGACAATAGTGAATTGTCTATGGTTGGGAGGGCATACCAGTGCCCGTGGTTAAATGAGCTCTACAAAATCAACATGGTATTAGAGCAGTATCGTTTCCTATGCCTGCTCTTTAGCGATAAGATGGATTCAACTCGAGAGGAGAGGCAAATGAATTGTGGGGTGGATTTGTATTTCATCTGGCAAGAGGCTGATTTAATGTCAACATGGCATCAAAGCAGTATCGTTTCCTGTGCCTGCTCTTTAGCGATAAGATGGATTCAACCTGAGAAGAGAGGCAAATGAATTGTGGGGTGGGTTTGTATTTCATTTGGCAAGAAGTTGATTTAATGTCTGTCATATAACATATAAAATTTCCGTGAAGTATTACGGAGTTGTTTATCTTTCAAGACCCATTTCATATTTATGAGTTGCAGTCTTGAACGAAGGGAAAGAATCTTTCGAGATTTTTGTGTTTTTGCTTGATCTCGGGCCAGTGCGGGTGCTGTTCGTAATCACAAAAAGCCGCTTTGGCTTTGAAACAAATTGGGATTGGTTGAGTGTCGTTTGTCGCTAAGAATACACCAGTGCCAATAAAGATCAGATCAAGCAAAGGAACCAACACTGTCAGAATGAGAGCACGATCATGGTTCTGCAAGAGAAGTGCACTTGGCATAGAGGAGATCGATCCCGAACAAGGGTTTGGGTCTGCCAACCATGAGATGATCACACCCCTTCAAAGTGCCTCGGATGATGTAACTCGATGTGGGATGCTCGATAATGGTCACAAAATGCCTAGGAAATTGCCGCAGAGAATAACCTACAGACAGGTTGTTTGAAAGAATAGAAATGTTATCGAGAGGTTGAGATCGAAGTGCATCCACTACGATCTGCTGGGGAATTGTACGTAGACTGCCCGAAGTGTTTTGTCAAACACTGTGTGCTTCTGTGTGAAACTTGAAAACACCAATGGTGAATTGCGTGTTGGATCTCGAGTGCAAGGCGTGGCTGGAAATTGTAAACAACAAACAAAATAGCACAAAATGGCAAATAAAATCTGTGCGTTCTAGATTAGTTGAAAATTGAGCTTTTGCAGATCTTTGATGGCTCGTAGATGAAGCCGTAGACTGTGATACTGCCTACACTGAAGGATCCCAGATCTGTGCTCTAATAGCAGAAAGATGGGTTGATTTGACAGTTGTCGTGTGTGGAAGACTGCTCAGAAAATGACGTCAGAATCTCAATATTGCTGCCGGTTGCTTGAGTTGCCGAGAGTGGAAATCCATCAAAGGCGGGAGACATGTGCAAATTTTGTTCCATATGTTGCACTTGCAAATGCCTTTGTAGATATGTCTGCAAAATGAAGAAGCACAAACAAGATTTACAACCTTCGCAGACACTTTCTCTGCCAGTGTTGTAATGGGGGACTTCGAAAATGGTATGGGCATCGATCAAGGCATGAACAATAAGTTCTATTTTCAACGCCCTGACAAAAGCTATTGTCAGAGCATAGAGTGCTGTCAAATGTGTACAAATGAGATTTGGACAGAGAGTGTTGGTTCAGTTTCAACACCATGGCAAACATATATCAGGAATATGGAAGCATTGATCGAGCATGTGAACCTTCTCACAGAATGCTTCTAAATTTGTCATCGCATGGAATACTGTGACAACAGTATATGCACATAATGCATTTGATTAGACAACAACAAAAAATTTTGAGCTAATGCAATGGGCAGGTGAAAAATAAAATTCACTTCCTTTGCCTGTATTCAATCTACATGTAATCAATTGATTGATGCTGTGAAACAAGGTATGGACTGACGTCATAGCATGAAAAAGAGCAGAGAGAAGGGTTGTTCTATGATTATGGAAAATATATTGTTGGTTGAAGTTTGATTTGCCATGCATCAATGTTTGCTTCTACAAGGTGTTTTCAGATTCAACGTGACTGTCGAGTCCTTTTCGGGCCCCACTCTTGGTGGTGTGAATCACTCTTGTGGCAAAGTATGAAGCCTTGGGATTATTCAAATCACATTCATAAGTTGCAATCATTTGTTCGGAGTTACAACTCTAGATGGCTTTTGGCGGATACTTGGTTTCATTCTTCCTGGTATGAGAACATCTTTAACCTTGGTGTGGATTTCCCAAGCAGAAGGCTTGGTTGATTATAGTGACATGTCACTTCATGAAACTTTGGTGTGAATTGCCCTGCTATGGTGTGCACGAGCATATTCATGGACTGATGTTGGTCTAAGAATCATTAAGTATTAATTGCATATTTCTTTGACAGAGACTTCAAGGGGTGGTTCAGATCTTCCATTACGGTTTCCTGAGCATAGTTCCGTGGTTTCCTGAGTATTAACATCTGCCATTAAAGGAATTTTCCATTGCAAACCCGTACGTGTTAAGGATTTTCAGAGGGAGTTTTGGCAAACCATTAGGGGAAACCTTGGACGAGGAGGTCAGGAGGTTGATGTAGGAACTTGAGCTTCAGAGGGAGCTACATTATCATCAAGCCTTTATTAATGAATTCTTCTCTGAGAGGGAGAAGTTTGAGATGCGATCCCCTGTTAATGAATTCTTCTCTGTGATAGAGAAGTTTGAGGTGCAATCCCTTGTTAATGCATTCTTCTCTGTGAGAGAAGTTTGAGGTGCTAGCCCTTGTAGCATTTTTCTCTGAGACGAAGAAATTTGAGGTGTCAGCCCTTGTAATGCATTCTTCTCTGTGAGAGAGAAGTTTGAGGTGAAGCCCTTGTTCCACCCTCTGGGAGTAGCTATGGCGGATCCACCCTCTAGGACTAGCCATGGTGGATGTCATGTGAGATAATCCATGACTTAGCACTTGTGTTTATTCACCCTCTGGGAGTAGCTATGGTGAACGTCATAATGAGATGACGACATCACGTTGAGTGATTCTGTGATGGGCACTTGTGCTCATTTATATTTCCATTCATGGGAGTAGCCATGATGGACCCACCCTCTGGGGGTATCCATGGTGGAGGTCATGTGAGTGACTCCATGACTAAACACTTATGTTGAGTCACCCTATGGGAGTAGCTATGGTGACCGTCATCGTGAGATGACAACATCACGTGAGTGATTTCGTGAGAACACTTATGTTTGTTTACATTTCCATTCATGGGAGCAACCGTGATGGAGCCACCCTCTGGGAGTAGCCATGGTGGACATTAACTTAGATATCTGAGTAGATCCTCCCTAACTAAGTGGGAGTATTGAAGATAGCATCAGGAGGACGAACCAAAATTTATCGAGAAGGATTCCTCCCTTGCTAAGCGAGAGTATTAATGTCATTGTAGCTATGGTTGGATTCCTTTAGGCCGACATAGATAACATAAAGGTTGTGATAATATAATTATCGTTATCGTGATATAATAAATATATTGATAAAATTATTGTGATTGATAATATAATTATTATATTATCTAATAATATAATAGTTATTATTGTTAAATTTTTAGGATAGCTGCAAATGTAATAGCACTCTATGTTTTATGTGTTTTCCAAATGCAACAATCTCTCTTTCATTTATATTGGGAATGAGGCTAGGAGAGACATGTCCCTTCATGGGACATGTCTATTCATTATTATTTATAAGAAAGGACATGCCTCTTCCCATTAATTATAATTTAATCAATCTTATAATGTTTCATCAATCAATTATTAGTTAAGAATGATATAACAATTTTATATTGAATATTAAATTTCATATGATTAATAATAATATAACATATATAATATATTATTATTAATCAACATATATTATATGTATTCTAATGATCATACGACTGAAGCTACAAACATTAACACTCCCTC
>MU228492.1:1749903-1767740 GCA_018584345.1 Thuja plicata | reverse complement strand
GACATCTAACACTTAGTTGTTGCTTTACAAGATATATTTATGCAAACAACTCATAGACCGTCAATTTAATGACATCTAACACTTAGTTGTTGCTTTAATTCATCATGATTTGTTTCAACATTATAAACAATGTATATCATGATTTAAGTTATTGTAAGGTCGTCACCTTCCAATAACTTCTGCAAATAAAAGTGGTAATCATTTGGAAGTTGTCACTTCCTTATAATGTACACAGGAGGCAGGCCCATTAAAATCATATAGTCACACATATGGACTTTCGAACTCCCTCTAAATATCAATCATCTGATCTCCTCATCAATGATGCTTTTGATGGAGCATCAGACTCCATTTGAATTTGACGTCAATTCTCCTTTTCCTGCAAGAGCATCCTCAGAAAAGATCAAGGCAAATAGCTTTTATAGTATGTATAGAAATACAAATAAGAGAGATACTACAATGAGTAGATAAATGTAATATTCAAGGATAATAAATACTTATCTGCATATCAACATCCTTGACACAAGTTGCTTCAGTGAAGGTCCATATACATCAAATCATAGAAAATCTTCTCAGATTATTTGAGACATCTCCCCTTTGAATTATCTCCCCACTCAGAATGGTTCAATTGGAAATGTAAAATTGGTTATTATTCTCCCCCCACAATGTACGATTCTCACTCTTATATTGTTGAACAATTCTCATGTCTTCTTATGAAATGACTTGATTTCTCCAAGAGAGGTGAAAAACTATAATTGATGCTTTCTTTCTAGAAAGAGACACCCTTCCTTGAATTCATGCTTCTTTGTTAATTCTTGATCACGATCATAACAAATTAATATATTTCTTTAATGAAAGTCACTTTTAGGAATTTCACATAGACCCGTACACATTCCGTCATAACTTTTGAACCCCACTTTTCCTTCCAATCGCTTCGGTGAGATTCTCTGAAATTAGTTTTTCACCAACATATCCGAAATTTAGCAAAATCCAATGGTGGATTTGTGAGATATGGTCCTTTTACTGAGACTGTATTTTATGAGACAATCACACATTCACCATCAACAAACTACTCTCTTACATTTGCAGTTTGACTCTGATACCATGTTAAATTTTTTGGATAGCTGCAAATGTAATAGCACTCTATGTTTTATGTGTTTTCCAAATGCAACAATCTCTCTTTCATTTTTATTGGGAATGAGGTCAGGAGAGACATGTCCCTTCATGGGACATGTCTATTCATTATTATTTATAAGAAAGGACATGCCTCTTCCCATTAATTATAATTCAATCAATCTTATAATGTTTCATCAATCTATTATTAATTAAGAATGATATAATAATTTTATATCGAATATTAAATTTCATATGATTAAGAATAATATAACATATATAATCTATTATTATTAATCAACATATATTATATGTATTCTAATGATCATACGACTGAAGCTATAAACATTAACAATTATATTATATTAATAATTTAATAATTGGTGCCACTTGAAAGAGTGGCGTTCCTTTGTGAAGGGTCATGCTGATTGGGAGAGGCACCTTCATGGATATAAAGGAAGATCATTGCTCTTCCATTTGATATTGGATAATACACATTATAGAAGATTGAATACTCAGATGCTCGGGGGAGACAATAGTGAATTGTCTATGGTTTGGAGGGCATATCAGTGTGTTAGACCTGAGATCAGATTACTGAGAAGGGGGGGTGAATCGACAATCTACCAAATAAACCAACTTTACAACCACTTAAACTTTAATCACCATTCACAAGATTAACCTTAATAGCAGTTAATGAAAACTTACGCATCCAAGATCATCCACAAATTTGACACACAAATTTATCTCATGGAAACCCAAACAGGGAAAAAACCACGGTGTGGATTAGTACCCACTAAAATAATGTACTCTTTTGAAGTACGCCCTGTGAGGAGCTTAACCCTGTTAGGAATTTACAACAACACTGTTAGGTGCTACCCGGTTAAGGGATTTACCTTAGGCCTGTTAGAACCTTTACCCTGTTAAGAGTAGCCTTGTTAGAGGACTTAAAAGACAAGCTAATGTGTCACCTTGTTAGAGGATTTACAATAAGGATCTGTTAGGGTATTTCGACTGCTGTAACTATTAGGGAACAACAATAGTAATGATCTGCAAAATAGCACTACCTCTGCTTGACCAGATCTTCTGAAGCACACAATCTCTTTTGAGCATACTTAACTCTTCCTTGGCTTAATTGCAACATGCACCTTACACCGCACTTGCACAACACACATGATCAACACACTTTGCATTCAACTTCAACCTTTAAATAATGAACTATTAAGTCCACCGCCTTGATCAAACCCTAAAATGAAATTACAAAGCATCCCGCTCAAATCCAATGAGCCAAATAACAAAATTAAATACACAAATCATATTTCCAAGACCGCGTTGTCCTATACAACGATTTACATATGAAATTGAGCCAAAGAGTCAAACACGTTTTGACCATACTCAAACTTCCTCAAGAATCTTCTCCACAAGATAACATCGATCAATGTGATGCCAGATCATCACCTCCAATCATGAATACACGTCACCAGAACATAAGTCATTCATCGTTAATCATCGCCGCATCGATACTGATCACCGATACAAGATCTGCCATTGATAGCTCAAGAACATAAACACTTAACCCGTTGAATAACACTATTTCTGTTCACCGATCATTTAAAGTAGTTGCGATTGCAACTGTAGCATCTAAACACTGTTGATCACCATATCCTATGATCGCGCCACAAGATACATCAGAGATTTGACATGACATTCAAATCATCTATCACCTGTCATCAATTGTTTTAGTAGTTGTACTGTTATACTCCATTTGATTACAACTCTCATATAAACTTACTTCAGCTGCAGCAGTCATGCATTTGACATCCAAAGACATAGCTAGGTCTCCCCTAAAGATAGCAACCACTGAAACTCACTGAAACTTATCATTCATCACAAATATGCTTGACAACATACTAGGAACACAAAGTCAATAGTTGACATCAATGACAATATAATATCTGATCATCCTGTAATCAAATTACTATGTCATCACCAAAACACTTACCATCACTGCATCAGATATGCCAACACAGTGCCCATGGTTAAACGACCACCACAAAATCAACAGAATGAATACTTACATTATGAAATCCTTCATTACCTTTGGAGATCGCATCAAATTGTGTGTAGTTGTTTCCTCATGGCGAAACAAAGCTTGGTTTAAGGAACTCATTTATCAAAGTGTTATCCATTATTATCATTGTCCTTAGGTGTTAGAAGTAGATTAGATTTCTCTAAACCCTTATCCTTTTTACCTTTTTTTTGAGGACCGAGTCAATTTATTTCAAGTTCCAGCTGCTTTAGAGGAAAAAAGAGTTAATAAATCTGATTGTGTAAGTCCCTTTGTGTTACCAGCTATTTCACATCAATTTACTGAGTCTATATCCAACACAAAGTTGCATGTTTGTAGTGTAAACCTTGGGGTTGCCTTATTTGGTCATGCAGTTTCACATTATTTAGCATTTGAGGTTTCCTTGTTCAAGCGATGATAGAATACTACGTGTTTTCTTTTGCGTTAGCGAGTGTCACAAAACACCCATCAATAGGTCGATTTTCTCTAGCATTAAAGGATAACTAGAATTGCCTCCTTACAAAACTTCCAAACCCATTTCTTATATCATCTCAAAGAGGGTGACTGATTGGAAAGATATGTCCCTTGGTGGCAACATTTAATTAATATGCACCTTTTCATACCAAAATTGGGCACTCCATTAGGGAGGTCGGCCCTAGTAGAGTATTATTTTATTTTTATCTAAAAAAAGCCTCTTAAGATGGGTGCCACATAAAGAGTGCTTGGTCATTATATAAAAAGATTATTTGCTATTTTAAATAACTCGAAAGACGTACATTTAATTGCAGATTTTATTTTTTAAATACTCTCACCCAAGTTTGGGGAATAACCCAGGAAGGCTAGCCTTAACATCTGGTCCTTGATGTGGTCGGCCTCCCTCAATCTTAAATCCTTAGTTTAGTATAAATAATGCCTTCATGGCGGGGATATTAAATATGCCCACCCAATAGATAAAATGACGCAATCTTTCTTTTACTGATTTCTCTTTTGCTCTTTAACTAGTAAACGTGTGTTTTGGATCCATCTTGCTAATGGCCCACTCAACTCATGATGACTTGGTGGCATTGAACCCTAAATTTGTGACAGGTCCTGCATTGACCAACTATTCCCAATAAGGAATGACTGACTGAATGAATGAATGAATGATTTTAATGATGTCCATGAGACTGAATAGTCTAAGTGACCAAAAATTTCGCAACCTTAAACCACCTCCATATTCCTTTCCAATGTTAGATCTTCTGTTATGAATCTTGACCAAAAAACTAGCGGTTTGGTTGATCTTATCCTCTTCAAATAAACTATGCATATTGTTAGCCTTCAAGGTATCATATTGAGCCCGAATATCGTCATAAGCTGCGCATTCAGTGAGAAAGTGCCATTCAATTTCCATAGCGCACATGCTACAGAACATGCAAGTTCTCTCCTCCCAAGCCTCTTTGGGCCTCTTCCATCTACCAGTCTCACACTTGAGATGGTGTTATCCCATCCTCAATTGTGCCACTAACAACCTTGCTTTCCCTTTAATAGCAACCCCTAAACATGCTTTCACTCCATACTCCCCGGTTGGGTTGAACTCTTGAATGTAGTAAGCCTTTTTTCGACCAATGTTATTAGTCCACATGGCACTCTGAAACTTCTCTATGACAACTCTTTTATGTCCTCATTTGTATTAGGACACTCATGTAGTTTAATGTTCCATTTATTCAACCACTTTTTATTTTGCTTCATCCAAGTTTTCTTTCTACGGTCAAGAACCTCGACCTTTACAATTTTCGGTCAGCGTTGGTGATGCATGTTTTCAACCTTCTTTAAATAACTAAGTAACCGAGTTATCGCTGATGCCTCCAACGGTAAAGTCCCACTCTCTACTAAAAGAATATCATAAGGTATGGAGGTTTTAACTTTGAGATTACTTGTGATTAGGTGTTTCTGAATTCTCTGTAGCTGTCTCCAACAACAGTTTGACATGCTGCCACGCCAAACTTCGCAACCATACAAAACCATCGACGTGACCAACAAACCGAATAGAGTTTTCTTGGTTTTCCAATCCCACAGTTCAACAATCCTGCACCCATTTTGTAGTAAATACAAGGCTTTCCAGCCCCCCTGTATCCTTTTCGCTCTACACGTCTCCCAACTGAGCTTATAATGAAAGTCAATCCCAAGATACTTGTATTCTTTCACAATTTCCAACGTGTTGCCTTCAAAAAGGAAGGTAATATGCTTTTCTTTCCTCCTTAAAGAGAAAATCATGATTTTGGTTTTGGAAATTTTCACGTGCATCCCAATCTCCTGGCAAAAGTACTCTTAGGCTCCTAAATGATCTCTTAATCCTTGCGCTGTTTTTGATATTAAAATAAGATCATCAGCGTACAAAAGAAGCTTCACCACATACTTTGCCAATTGAACACCTTCCCCATTTGTTTTGTTTAACCAAGTTTCTAATTTATCAATGTATAACCCAAACAACGTTGGAGATAAAGGACATCCTTGTTTAACCCCAATGTCACTACCAAAACATTCAAACATCCCTTCACTAGTTCTGATTTTGGCTCTAACACTGTCATATAGTCTATGCATTGCCGCTCTATACTCATTTGGAGTACCCAATTCTTCCATTCTGCTCCATAGCTTGTCTCTAGGCATTGTGTCAAAGGTTTTCTTAAAGTCTACAAAGCAACAATAGGCTTCTTCTCCTTGGCTGTCTCATATTTTCTCTCTTAAATGCCAAAGAGTGACGCAATGGTCAATGGTGGAGTGTCTAGGTCTGAAACCAGCTTGACCTCTTTCCCTTTTTCCTTCACCTTCTACCCAATTGCTGATTCTACACTCTATCATACTCCCAAAGAGTTTGCCAAAAAGTGGGTTAACCATAATAGTTCGGTAGTTAGATGGATTATTGATATCCCCACTCTTAAAAAGGGGAATAACCACACTAGTTGTCCAATCCACCGGGAAACCATCACAGATGACATGATTGAAGATTCCTTTTATGTGAGGTGTAAGGATTTCCGCTCCCCATTTTAATAATTCATCTTGCAGCCTGTCAATGTCCCTAGCTTTACCACTTGCCAATTTCTTTATCCCTAGTTTGATGTCCTCAACCGTGAAGAGTTCCTCCGAAGTAATCACTATGGGAGGAGTGTTCTCCTCTTGCAGCTGTTCATAAAGCAACTTTGCATACTCAAGCCATTGTGCATCTGTAATAGTGTTCTCAATTTGTTTCCTCTCCTGCTGCAACTCATTCCAAAACTTTCTGGGGTTGTGTTTTCCAAGAAATATTGACTCTTCCCTTCTTGCCTTGACATACTCTTCTTTCTTTGCTTGAATCAGTTTTGTGTACTTCTTTTTGGATTTTTTGCTTAAGTCTTTTCCTTTTATAGTTCTCTTTGCCATCTTACATTCCTCATCATACCATGGATTTGTTGGGAAAGTATTAGTAGCCCTCTTTCTACTACTCGATCTTTTACAAGCATTTAATGCCTTGTGGATTATAGAAATCAGCAAGCTACTATCAACAAGCTCACATTCCTCCTTGAATTTTTCATCCACTAAGAAGTTATTTATTTCCTGAAATTGCTGCTTAAGAACAGCATTGAAGATGTTCTTGTTCTCTTGATTTAATAGGATTTTGCCTTTGTTAGCCGCTTTCTTTTGCGTGTGAGGATCATGCTCATCGTGTGGACTATTTGAAGTGAAGTCCAACTTAATAAATAGAGGCATGTGATCGGATTTCATCTCTATAGGGCACACTCCAATGTCAAACCCAAGCTCTAGCTGTAAGATTTTGTGAACAAATAACATAGTCAACCACTCTCTGCCCATTATATGTTTCGCACGTGATACCCCTTGAATTTGGCCAACCTCTCATCCCGTTACAAATAACCTGTAATGTCCCCATTTTTATGCGCATTGGAGTTTGAGGGATTAGCCTATTATTGTGACCCTCATAGGCTAATCAGAAGGATAGCAGGGGCCGTTGACAGAGTTAGAGGTTAGTTTCCACTCCGGAGGTTTGTGATGTTTGGGATTGGTCAGATTGACACACTTACTATTTATAGTAAGTGTTTATTTTGAGATAGTCATGGTTTCTACTTTTAGCAGGGCGCCTGAGCAATGGTATCAGTTGGAGTTGTGGAAACATTTGCAGAGCTTTCATTTTTCAGGAACTTACTATTTATAGTAAGTCCATATTTGGTTAGTGCTATTTGTGGCAGGGCATTATGGCGTCAGGTTTAGGCAGTGAGTATCTGCATTGCGAGTTATTCCTCCGGAGGAATTAATGAGCTATTTGTTAATCGATGATTATTAATTAAGTGATACTTAATTAATAATTAAATGAGCTTATTATAAAATGCCAAGTTATTAAATGTTTATTTTATAAAGTTACACTTTGGCGCTAGCATAAGGAGGGATTTTTAATTGAATATTATTATTCAAAAGTTTAAACTTTGCTTTCCAATACTCATTTAAGTTATGTGAGTAGTATGGAGGAAGCTGCAGGTTCGATGGAAAGTATATTAAGCTCTCATGAGAAAATTGAAGGGGATTCATTCTATGACATTTTTCTATTTGGTGAATTGGTGAAAGAATACAAGGGTTTGAGTTTTTGCATTTGCTGGTATTGAGACGGCAATCTCAGTATCTTTCAACACTTTGAGTCATCGTTCTTGGTGGTGAATTGTGTGGGTGATGGTCTTATTCATAGATCATAGTGTGCTTAATATGTATTCGAATTGTGAGAACGATTCAATGTTTGATTTCAAGAGGTTTCAGTGTTGTCTGGGAAACATTTTAAAATGTAAGGGTGTGATTCACAACTGTAGATCATAGCTTATTTGGGAGGCTGCGTATGTATTTATAGACAGACTGCCGCAGCAGTAATAGGAGGACAACCTTCAATTATTTCAGTTTGCGTTTCCCTTGCTAGGGCCAATGTTTGACAATCTAGAGGCAGCCGCGGTTGGGAAGGAAGACTCCAGTGGCAGCGTTTGTATTCATTAAGGTTGCTGTAGTTGCTTTATTAGGCTTGGTTTCATATTGTGTTAGGAGCGGTAATATCTGGGAGCCGTGATTGCTTGGTGAGAGTTCATTTTGCTGAAAGGTGGTCTGCAATTCACTATCAACAACGGTAGCAGAGATTCTTCACTCATCCGGGAGGCTGCATTTTCAAAGTCCAGGTTTTTAGTTGGTTTGGAATAATTCATGTTGCTACATATGAATTTGTTAATGTAATTATTTCATAAAAAGTGAATGCGATCAAGTTGTTAGTGAATATTTGCAATGTTATTGTTTCTTACCTGGCAAACTATTTGAAAATACCAAGTAAAATTCATATCATATCACAATTTCAAAACAAATAGATCTTTTGCAAGTAAATTCAGTGATAGAGCCAATCCAGTGTTTGTTGAAGTTAGAGCCTGTTGGGGTTCTTACATAACCAAACCAAATAAACTACACAATCCCAATAATTCAGTTCCAAAATGCGAGACACCCCCATTACCATCTGCTGAAACTCTTTTCCAAGACTGATCGCTGCCCTCTTCCAACCATAGAGGGTTATTGTCTCCTTTTTCACTACCAATCAGTTGTAGGGATTGATTATTAAGTGTCCTAGCATTGAAGTCCCCCACTAACATTATGTCTCCAATGACATTGAATACAAAAATATATTTTTTCATAAAGCATACAGATCTTCATTATCTAAAGTAGCAAGCAGCCACCCTGAAAGTTATCTCATTTACTATTATTTGCAGCCAAATATATTGTTTATTTGGGTCTTCCTTTTCAAATTTTACAATGCCATACCAGTTCTCATGTATAAGCACTGTAACCCTACCGCGCCCTTTACCTGTCTCGTTCCCTTTGTTCCACACTGGAAATTTCTTGTAACCTTCAAAATGTGGCACCTTGCAACTGCCATGTTCATGTGTTTCTACAAGGATGATTATATACTTTCCCTCTTCTATGGACCCCACCCCATGACCTCTTCTCCATGGTAACCTCTACAGTTCCAACTCACAATGCTTAAGCAATCTTGTGGGTCCCCTAATTCCTATTTCTCCTTTGAGAGACATTCACTAATTTGGGCTTTCCTATTCTTCAGCCATGCCCATTTGCCCTCATTTCTTGTTGTTTTTACCTTTTCCCACTCTTTCCTTTGTTCTTCCTGCTGGGAAAAAGTTCGGTCTTCATCTAGATAGAAATGTGTGCCTCTAAGTAACCTTCTATTTCTAAGAATCATATTCTTATCCTCTACACTTTTCAAGGTAACTTGTATGTGTCTGTCTCTCCCGCCATTTATTTGCTTACCTATCCTATTTGCCTGCTGAATACCCCATCCACTTCAACTAATCTCTAAGAAAGTCCCTCGTTAGAGTGTCAGCTCTCTCTTTTTCTTCGAAATCTTTCAATCCTTTGATAATGATATTTGCCACTTTGCCCCGCTTGTCTTGTTCTTCTCTTGACTTGAAGCAACATTGAATGTAATATTATTGTAGTACCAACATTTTGCACATGCTAACTTTGCCTCATGTTGCAATTCTCTATTCTATGCAATACCTTCCATTAAAGGTTGCGCACTAGGAATGATATAGGTTCTGCACTTCTTGATTCTTGTATCTATGGCCCAATCGAAGAAGAGCTGTCAATATTTCCCAGTGATCTTGTAGAACTGAAAATTGGGTTTGGGGCTGACGTTGCCTCTGCCATTTTATTTTTTTCTACTTTCCTTTGCTTCTATGTTGCAAGCAGTGCTTTCACCTCTCAACATCGTATTTGTGTAAGGTGATATTTGAGTCAATTGTGCCATTGGTCTAGGCTTAGTGCAATGGGTACAAATAACCTCTCCTCACACTGCACTTGGTATCCCATGTTTCCAGCAAAGATCTCTTGGTTTGTCACCATTTATTCTATTTTTGGAATCCTTTTTTGTTTTAGAAAAATAAAAATGAAACCTATCATGAAAAATTAGCAACAACCTTCCTAGCAGCCTAAACTTGAAGAAAAAGAAAAAGAAAAAATGGCGAATAAAAAGGTTTTAGACAAATGATTCAACAAAATTTTGGTTGTGGAAAATTATATAATTTTTTACAATTTTGTATGTATTGCAAATTTAAATGACTTACAAACCTGAAGTTTCACATTTATAATTGTGAAAATTCAAGCATACAAGTCATTTAACATTTTAAATAAAAAAATTGTTCATATTACAAGTTTAAATGATTTGTAGGCTTAAATTTCCATAGTCATTAACTTATTATTGTGAAAACTCAAGCTTGTAGACTGTTAATAGAATGTTTATCATGGAAACTAGGAGTTAGATAAATTTTTAAAATTTTGTTCATATTGCAAGTTTAAGTGATTTGTAGGCTTGATTTTTTAAGCATGCAGGTCTTTTAATTTTTAAATGAAATTTTGCTTATGTGCAAGTTAAAATGATTTGCAGGCTTGATAAATACATAGCTTGTAGGTTGTTTGAACTTGCAATTTTTAAATAAAATTTCTGATTTGAAGCCAAAAGAATTAGAATTGTTTTTTGGAACCAAGTTAGTTTGCTAAGATCTTTTTCAGTTTTTTGGCTCTATAGCTTGATCATTTTCTCGACATGATAGATTCATGGTATATAACATAGTTACAAGACTCGGACTCGCCTCGGACTCGGCAAGCTGCTTTCGGGCTCGGACTTGGACTCGGCGTCAGGACTCGACAAATCAAAAAACCCAAGAAATTCAAAGATTTTTAAGGATTTAAAGCTTTTTTCATGCATCATTTAGTCAATTAACATCAAATACACAATCATTGAGATAAATAGAAGCTACTTTGCACACATACACAAGTTTACATAGATCACATAAGTATAAATGCAAATTTCTAAAGGAGATAAGTTAAACTAAATAACACATTAGAAATATAAATAGTATCATTGTCAAATATCTACAATATTCATGGAATCAAACTAGCATATCATAGACAGGTTTTGTGTGTTGCTCTTTTGCTGTTGCTTTTGGTCACATAGACTGTTGGTCTTGTTGACACTATTTAAATCTTTAATTCATTCATACAAAGAGGCAGACACATGTTTTCACTTAGCATTTTTTTTGGTGATATTTGTTCTAACATTATTAGCAACTTGATTTTTTCAGTAACTCTTTTTCACCACAACTTTTGGTGACAACCAACCTTGTGACAATATATCTCCCGACAAAAGTTTGATTGCAATCATTTTGTTAGGATCTGCTAACATATCTTAATGCCTTGGAGTAAATGCTTTTTGTGACAAGCAGAAGTATTTTTCATGTATTTCTTTCCGTTGTGGCTCTGTGGCCCAGCAATTACATATTGAGATGTTTTTATTCCTGTTGTCAGTGTTTAAATTTCTAGCATTAGTTTAAATTGTCGACTTCATGAGATTTGTAAGTATTCATTGACTATTCATGAAATGAAATTGCAAAGAATGTTTGCATGACAGATTGATCCTTAACATCTTATGGTAAGAGCCAGAATAAGCTCCCTCGCAGAAAAGCACCATCTTTGGTTCATTTTTCTAATGAATGCATTTTTATGATCAATTCTTCTTACCAATGCTACCTGTCTATGATATGCTAGTTTGCAAGTGATGGAATGACCTTTTTAGTTCTTAGACAAGGCATATAAACCAAAAAGAGTAAGTTGAAACAATAAAAAAAATGTTTTTTTTAACACTTAATCTCTGTTGGCCGCGACAAAGTCCTGACTGCGGGACTCATAGAGTCCGGAGCGTCTTGGACTCAGCGAGTCCTGATTGGACTCTGCAGGACTCGGCCGAGTCCTGCCCGGACTCGCAGAGTCCTGTAACACTGGTATAAAAGATCATAACAGAGTATGGTATTTTGAACTTTGAGGTTCGCAAGTTTTGTGAGTACCCATCAAGTTTTGAACTATGAATGATATAGCAGATTTCTCTTGTCGGGAGTTGAAAGTTGGATGCATTGTTCTTTACATATTTGCGGCCAAAGAATGTGGGCTTATAATATTGAAAGCTCCTATAAATTTATACAAAATTTGTATCTCTTAAAAATTATTTTCTGAAGAATCTATCAGCCTACCTACATCCTTGGGGGCAATGCTTATCAAGAGAAGTTCAATAAATTGTTGAGAAGGCTTGGAAGTTCTTCAGTATATAGCTTTACAATTGCATTGGTGCATACCTAGTTATGGAGGGTGGTAAGTTGATCATCCGAGTTGTATGTAGGGTGCAAATGAATTAGTTGTGATTTGTATTAGTAAGTACTTTAAATTTTAAACTATATGAGTGAAGGCATATTGTCTCATAAAGTTCATAATGAAGTTTCTATAAGGAATCATGTCATAAGAGTCACAAAGAATAACAAGGAGATAGATATTGAACCATCTTAACTGTCACAGTTACAAAAAAACAGTAAGTGGGGCTAGAAAGCATTTGAGATGTTACGTCCCCAATTAATTTGTAGCCTTCTTTGATTTCAGCCAGAAATCAAGTGTTTTTAAAAACACTAAATAGTAAATATTGATTAAAATTTAATAATATAAATATTATTAAATATAAATAATATTACATAGTTATTAAATAAAGTAACAATATTAAATAATCTTCTCTTGGAAGCCCTACATAATCCAGGTTAATATTTTTTCTTTGAGGCCGACCTGTTCTTTAGCAATTTTGCCATCGCCTATAAAGGAAGAGGACAATTTCATTAAATCATTTGGAGGCATAACGATTTTAGGAAACTTTGCTGTTGGGCATGATATGGTTCCTGGAACACCAATTTCAGGAACTTCACCGAGTGGTATGATAACCCTACCTGAAGCATTTAACATTGCGATATCTTATCTCAATCATCCGCCATGAATGTTCTCAATGATCTTAATCTACATGGGACATTTTAATTTCCAACAATGCTATAGACATTATTACTGGGTTTGCTAATCTGAGTTGCAATTACAGTGGATCATGCTTTTATTTGCTGGTGTATTCTGTAGTTAATCTCTCTGCTATAGATGAATTTCCATTCTTGCAATTCTGAGTTAATTTTTCAGTGACAATTATTTGGATCAGTAGTGTTAAGAAAACGGGATCTTACATAAGATGTCATATAGAGTTGCAAATAATGATTAATGTATTACAAAGCATCTTTAGTGTTAGAGGATATTACTAAGGAACTTGTCATAATAAGTGAGTGAGAAGCATCTATATGATGCATGGAAAAACAAGGCCTTAACCCTTGGGGAAAGGGGTGTTTGAGAGGTCTTGAAATGGTTGTGTACACTGTGAATGGTTAGGGAGGACTTTAATGCTAGGCCCATATTGCCCTTGGAGGTTATTTGGTTGGACTTGATGGTGATACCTTCCCCAGGAAGTATTGTTTTCCTTGTGTATCGTCTGTTGATAATTTAAAAAAACTAACATTTAATTGTGTTAATGTTTGTAGCTTCAGTTGTATGATCATTTAGAATACATATAATACTTAGATATTGATTAATAATAATATATTGCATTTGTATATATATATATATATATATATGTTATATTATATATATTATTATTAATTATGCAAACTTATATTATTCTAATATATGATTGATTAATGAAACATTATAATATTATAATGAATAGACATGTCCCCATGGGACATGTCTCTCCTAGCCTCTTTCTCAATATAAGCGAAAGAGATTGTTGCATTTGAAAGACACATACCATATACAATCTAGGCAGTGCTATTACATTTGCAGCGATCTTAAAATCTTATCATGGTATCAGAGCTAGACTGCAAATGTAGAAGATAAACACTCTGAAAACAACATAGTTTTGAACACAGTCGTCCGACCACCATATTTCACTGTCTCTTAGACTTCAGAAGCGAAATGGGTGAATAGGAGTCAAAAGATAATATTGTTTAGGTCAAAAGGCAGGTATATATGATATATTGACTGAATCGAAGGCAGAAGACACATATTACATTCAATGTTTGAATATTAGAGCGAGCCGTGGATATCACTCTTCTAAGCATCAAACATTAAAATAAACAGGCCATTCATTCCTTAGTACGGTGTACATATATAATTAAGGTTGATTAAATACTTACTAGAGACTATTGGGCTTGGCCCGAATTCATTGGCGGAGATTAGACGCATCTCTTCATTGAGTTCCGATACAAGTATTTTTGGGTAACATGATTGGTGGTTCATGAATTAAATCACCGCATAAGCATTAGAAAATATATTTGAAACAACGACAATATATTCAGATCAATCACCACTGCTCATCGCCATTATAAAAGAAAATCGATAATATTAATAAAGGGAGTGAGTTTATTTTGTAAATGCGGCGATAATATTTAAGCATCACTGATGGAGGCAGATGATATTAATCACTCACGAGAGTTATCGACCTCATCCTTAAAACAATAGGAATGGCTGCAGGCATTGTCGTTGATTCTGAATTTGATGCCTTGGAGAAATTGCAGGTTGAAAGGGCTACTACAAAGATGTTGTTTCATAATAAAAAGGTTGTTGAAGCTTTCATGATCGGCTGACATAAAGCGGGATGTCTAGTGACATTTGTACCAAAATGTATTTGATCAAGTGCTTGGACAGGCGATTGTCTTTGGAGAACACGATTCCTTGATAAAAACACTACACAGTGCATTGGAATAATATTATTAAAGCTTTCATATTCATCGTTGGAGATATTTGAGCGATTTCATCTTTGGCATATGTATTCCTTATTTATACTAATGTTCGATAGTTAAATATATGTAGCTAGCGGAATAAAAATATGATAGAAGATTAATATCCTAAGCTTGAAGATTAATATGAGAGTTGTGTATATTTTTGTCTCCATGTGAAGAAAAGAACCACGTCAGTATATTATACGAACAACATATGTTTTATGGAAGCCACGTCATATGGTAAGGAAACCTAGGATTCTTAGTCGCCGCAGAAGAAATATTGATTATATGCGATGGAAACAATGACAATGATTAATAGAGTTTAATCTTCAAATTAATAAGGAAGAGACAACGTGTTAAGGCAAAGACATGTAAGTGCAATTTATTATTTAAAGAGGTGGTGGTTCATAGTTATAATAAACTAACTTATGTTCAAACAAGTGAAGATAAATAACTATTAGCATTTGTCAAAGAAAAGTGGTGAACTGATTTGTTTGAGAAACATTTAGTAAGCCGACGATTATTCTTAGAAAGGGCGATCATTGGAAACTATTTGATAGAGCAGAACAAACTAATGCTTGGAAACACCAATCAAGATTGCCGTTGTCGTGCCTAAGCCGTGAGGATTTATATTGAACAAATCGATGTACTCATTCAACTCGAACTTAGACTTCATCACTATTATTTGTGGAAACTTACTCTCTGTCGTGAGTGTCTGGACATAACACTGAATTCTGGTTTGAGCTATAAATGTACGCCTGTGTGCGTGTATCCTAATTTGGTGTAGTTTTATTGCTGTTGTAAGACAAATATGAGTCTTATAGGTGCCTGTGATAAATCGAAGATCTTGATAATTAGCCGAGTATTAATGGTTTGTCGTAAAGAGTAATATTTGAAGCACTTGGTTCAAATATATGGTCTGTGGATACATCATGGGTGACTGGGAAAGAGGCATACTTGGGACGAATATTATCATTGCCGAGGTGTACAAGAAGTCAACCACAGAGATGTTTCCATTAGAATTCTGGTTAAGATTTCTATGACTGTGAGTTGGTTGGTGGAGAGTCGATCTTCTAATATTCTACAGCTATTCAATTCTGACCTAGACCAGAAGCTTGAGCATACAAGAATGAATACATTAATAAAGAGTGCTGGTAAATATCAGAGTCTGGGAAGATTAAGCATTGGCTGGGACTATGGATTAGAACAGTCAAGTACTACTGATATTGAAGAGCATTCTAGACTTCCACATCGGCTTGTGCAAAATCTATTATCTACAAGGCGGGAATGAACACTTACTGTATTGAGAGAGTTTATTTTCTGAGAATTTCCTTGATAATAGATTGGCTAAATCTGCTGAACAAACAATCTATCAGAAGCAACCTTGGACGAGGAGGTTAGAAGGTTGATATTACATTCAGAAGAAGTCTGACATTTCATCTAAGGCAACCTTGGATGAGAAGGTCAAGAGGTTGATGAATGTACTTGGAGGTTCAGATGGAAGCTAGATTATCATGAATGTTTGGTGTTGCTAAGCCTAGGGATAAATCCACAGTTTATTACATTCACTCATGTTACTATGGAATCAAACAAGTACATTTGTGTACGAGAAACTACTCCTACGAATAATGTTATGATCAAAATTTCAACGTGATCATGTACTAGATGATGACAGTTTCTTGGAGCAAGATATTTTCATGATTGGGGCCTTGTATGTTTTCGTAACAGAGGGAGCTACTAGAGGATCTCCCAAAATTGATTTTCAAGGATCTTAATCATTCTGATTTAGAAGGGCAAGCCATATCGAGATGGTTTTCCTAGTAACCAAGAAACTATAAAAAAATCCAAAGGATTGCGATTCAAATGATGTAGTTCCATGTATGTGGGCTAGAAGGCTTTTATGCAGATATCTAAGTCATGATATTCCTAGATAGATGGATAAGTTGTTGGATCAAAGGGCATTCAAGAAAAGAGATTAATGCAGACTAAAGAACAAAGACACAACTTGCTTGTAGAAGGTTGATATTAGATTCAGAGGGAGTCTGATAGTTCATCTAAAAACAACCTTGGACGAGGAGGTTAGGAGGTTGTTGCAAGACCTTAAAATTTAAAGGGAGCATCTAGAGGATCTGATTCATTATGCTCTCCAAGGAATTTGGTCATATTGGTTCAGAGGGAGTCAACAATGGAGATGGTTTTTGCAGTCAGAGGACTATGATCATGAGATTGAGTCCCATGTGTGCTAGCTAAAATGCCTTTATGCTAACTCCTACGTCATGATATTCCTGGATAACTTGGGTTCACCAAGAGTGATACAAACTATATAAGAGATATAGTACATAAGTATGCTATTCAAGGTACATTATCACTACAGGATAGATGGTTGATATTCTCACCAAGTCTCTTGCTAGAGAGAAGGTTGTATACTTTCGAGATAAACTTGGTATGTTGGAGAATGAAGCCTTAGATGGAAAGGAGTTTCAACATCTGTGATCTATTATTTTGTATGTTATTGCATTCTTCTCTTTGAGAGAGAAGTCTAAGGTGAAAGCCCTTGTTTTCACCCTCTGGGATGAGCCATGGTGGATTCACCCTCTAAAATAAGTCAAGGCGGATGCCATGTGTGTGACTCCATGACTTATGGACCCACCCATCCTGTGTACATTTCTGAGAGGTGGCGACTTCTTAGACAATGAGCACTTGTATTTGATGTTACAAGGTGACAATCTTGTAATGGGGATTCGTTATGGTAGACTTTTTGATATGTCAGTGCACATACCATAATAGGGTTATATGTAAGGGGAATGTAATGTTCTCTAATTACTATATCCTTGTATCACGATCTGAAGTGATATGAAAATCAGGTATCACGTTCTAAGGTGATTCCTCATATCACGATCTAAGGTGATGTGAAAACTAGGTATCACGATCTAAGGTGATTCCTTATATTACGATCTAAGGTAATATATAAAATC
>MU228492.1:1683313-1708692 GCA_018584345.1 Thuja plicata | reverse complement strand
TTTCATCTTACATCAAGAACCTTATCTTTAGTTTGATTTGATCAAAATTTATCAATTTGTTGTTTCTCCTCTATCTCATTTTGATTTCGATCACGAGGGGGTAGTACCTATCAAACTTCAATCTTTGGTTCAGTTTTATCAATTATATCATTCTTTCTTGAGATTCTTATCTCTGACATGTCAATTACTTATTTCGGTGTTGACTTTGTCTTTTTCAATTATGCTTATTTTTGTCCTGATGTGTTCCTGAATTGACCACACGTCTGGGTTGTTTTGTGATCCCAAGTCGACCTCACACTTCAACTGCATTC
This sequence comes from Thuja plicata, assembly GCA_018584345.1. Taxonomy (NCBI): domain Eukaryota; kingdom Viridiplantae; phylum Streptophyta; class Pinopsida; order Cupressales; family Cupressaceae; genus Thuja; species Thuja plicata. Next base: position 1,708,381 of record MU228492.1, on the reverse strand, counting down.
TTTGACTACATGTGTTCTCGTGTCAACCACACATTTGTCAAAAAGGGGCAAATGTATGCACCCTAAAATGGTCGCCTAGACTTTGGGCCCCATTTATCATTTTATCAATTTCCTGAATCAATGCTTTGGAATATTTTCAATTCAAATCAATTTCCTTGATCAAATTGTAATTAATTCAATTATTCAATTATTTCAATATTTCCTAAGGTTTGATCATTTTTATTTAATTAAAAGATTTAATCTCCCTTTCGGGCATTAAATCAGGAGATGCTGGCGAAGAGGTAAGGGCTCCCACAAGGACGACATCCTCCTCGATTGAAGAGCCACAGCCTTCGCGGGAGGCCCTTAAAATAGTAGGGCACTCAGGTGTACCCACGACAACTATTCCCGCTGCTGAGGCAGTAGACTCGCTCCCCGAAATGACTAGGGAGCAAGTAACTGCGCCAAAGGTAGAGTCAATTAGTTCAAGAACTGATGGTTCCGTGACCATAACAATGAATAGCTCAGACAACAGGGAAGTACTTGAGCTATTCCGTGGGCAGGCAGAGAAGGGACACAATAGAGCTTTGAAAAGCTCTGGAGACCTGATGGCAAGAGATTTACGGGACAACAACGGACAAAGAGATAATAGAATGGGCCCCCTACTATTCTAAAGGGGGTGGGTGGGAGGCCCCTACTATTCTAAGGAAGTTGTCCGCCCCATATAAAAAGAGACCCCTCACTTCTGTGGAAACTCCATCTCCTACTGCTGCTGCACCCGCTGGGGTGGGGTCGCAGAGAATATTGCCTCCTAGTTGTCCGAGAAAGGCTATTCTAGAACCAGATGTCAGTTCTGAATCCTTACTGCCCAGTAGCAGTAATCCCGATGTATCCAATGATCTCATGGGGGTCCGTGGTAGGGGGTTTCCAACAATTACAAGGAAATAGGGTCGAAACTTTGCATCCATTTGGTTGTCGGTGTTTTAATCTCCATCCAAACTCGGGAACTTTGCATTCATTTTTATTAAATGAAATTCCTCTTATTTAATTAAAGGATTTAATCTCCCTTTTAATTAAATTCCTCTTATTTAATTAAATTCAATTTCCCCCATTTAATTAAATAAAATTCTTCTAATTTATTTAATTGAAAGAAAACCCCTCTTTTAATTAAATAAATAAAAATCCCCACTTAAAGCACTTTATTTGATGAAAAAGGAAATAAATTTAATAAAAATGCCTTTTTCATCACATCCTCCTAAGTGGTGGGATTTTTTCCTCTTAATCATAGCCTTTGATTTTTTTGCCTCTTAATCTCAATCGTTCACTTTCCTTTAAAAGGAGATCTCTCCTTCTCATTCATTAATATCATCTTTTTCGTAGTATTGTTATGCTGCAGGTTTGGAGAGCAATTTTGGAGGAGGATTTGAGCACTCAAGCTTGGATATTGCAACTTCTCTCTTCTTGTCTCATTCTTCTTGCATTCATGGCTACTCATATAGATTAGAATCATGTTTATTTTCATAGATTAATTTTGCATTTGTATTTCCTTTCATAGATTTAGCCATGCATTGTTATCATTTATATTAATTTCTTTTCATGCATTGCAATCATATAGAGTAGATCTCATTTTTCGTACATTTGAATCTCTCATTTCATGGTGTACTTGCATAGGCACTAACTAGGTCAATCTGAGGGCCTCTATTTCACACCTTTGCACTCCATGACTAGAGAGCTATGGATCAATATTTGAGGCCTCATTCTTGAGCAACCTTGGATGGAATGATTCATAGAAGTGTGTCAACATTTATGCACACAGTTTTGACTTATTATTTCTTTAAAGCTTCCCTTTTGTGCCTACGCTGAAGGATTCTTCAGTTCACAATTGTATTTTGGCTTTATTTTACAATATTGACACCTTCACAGGTAGAGTATGGATGATAATCACAAGGCAGACATATCTGAGAATTTTTCAATGGCAAAGAAATCATGTCAATCTAAAGCAAAGATTGCATAATGATGAAGGAGAATGCAGTCCAAAAATCAGAAAATGGGGGAAGACAATATTTGTGAAGACAATCACAATGTGTGATGTTTCTGTCACATCTAATGATGACAATTTTAATGGATAACTTCAGAGACTTTGAGATCAGATACAAACAACCTCATGTTGTTGTCATGCTTTCATAGCTGTTCCAGTGTGTTCATAGTTAAACCATGTAGTGACTTGTTAGTAGAGGGAAATAGGAAGGTTGCAATTTTGGTTTTCTTTTCTCAAACGCAATGCAAGTTATGTACACAAATATTTTCTCCTCAAATGTTACAAGTACAAGTTACAAAGAAAGAATCTTCCCTCAAAAGTTGTAATTCCTTGTTGCTAGTACGATGCAAATTCTTCCCACAAAAGTTGAATTCAAAGTTCTTCCCATAAAATGATGTTCCAATGCAAATATCTTCCGGTTTATATGTAAGCTTTAATGAATTAGTTCTTCCCCTCAGATGATGTAGATTCGTGTTGCAAAAGGCAAAGTACTTCCCATACAGTTGTAAAGAGAAAAGTGATCTTCTTAAACTAAGTTCTTCCCATGATTTTCCCCTCTAGCATAGAATGCTTTCAAGACAGAAGTGGAAAGAAATGAAGATGTTCTCTCAGTAATCACCATTATGATGCAAAACAACCAAGGATGCATGTTCTTGTTCCAGATCAAGATGCTTCTACCAAATTTGAGTAGCATCCTGTAGCACATAAAGATCGACAAAGGATGATATAGTATATGTCGTGTCTTGTCAGACAATTAGTTTATTTTCATCATGATTTTGTAATTTTGTTATTGACAAATTACGTGTAATTGGACAACAAGTTATAATTGCATGTGATAGTATCACATGCAAAGATGTAACATGTAATCAGAGACTATAAGTGCATTAGGGTTTGTAATCTTGAATAAGTCAAAGGTAGTTAAAGGTTTCTCCTTCTTTCTCCACCTTTTTCTTGGCCCGTCGCCTATAAATAAAGGAGGGTGCTCATTGTAATTTTCATCTTTTGGCAATACAAGAAAACTCTGCCAATTTGTATATGCACTCTAAGACTTTGTGCTTGGATGTAGATGAAATTGCTTTCAATAAAAGAGGTAGATTATTTTGAGACTTTGTGCCAATCCAAGGTGTTATGTGATGACATTTTCTTGAGTTGATCGTGAGTTTTGATGCTTTGTTAAAAAGGGATTTGAATTCAATAGTGTAGACTTTGAGTTGCCTATTGCATTCAGAGTTATGATTCAATTTGAGCTTTTGAAGAATTTATGCTGTAGGAGATCAAATTGCTATAGTTAATAGTGGCTGCAAATACTTAGAGCTAAAAGACTTTGTGCTTCAATTGTAAGTATTTTTATTCAAGTTTGTGGATTTTTAGTAAGAGACTTTACGCCTTACTGTTTATTCATATTATAGGATCTCCATTTAGAATAAGCACATGAGACTTCATGTTCCTGTATCTATTCCACCTAGTATAAAGTAAATCACTACCTTTGGTATTTTTCTTATGTCGATCCATGAGTCATTGATATTATCGTAGCAATAGGATCTTTTTGTTAAGTTTGAAAGTTGTTTATAAGACATTCCTGAAAAATAGAAATTTATTAAGAGAACCGTCTTTTTTGTAATTTCAGTTAAGTTCTTGTTGAAGCCACATACGAAAAGATGGAGCCTCCCCTATTGCTGAGAGGAGAGAGAAATCTCATGAGATGTTGCCTAAAGTCACAGTTTTGAGAGTTGTATTCATATTGACTTACAAAACTTTTAGCCAACAGGTTTTGGCGACTCTACTAGCGACATGACACACATTTGAAAGCCTCACACTTTCATTTGAAGTATACATGTGTCCTATTCATTGTATTGTTTTCAAGCTTTTACCAAGGACATGTAAATGGATATCCAAGGTCCTTGGGGAAATGCTTTTGGTCCGTTGAATTTGATTCTATCTCTACATACTCTTCCTGATGGCTCATGGAAGAATTTTCCCAAGTTCTTCGGTAATGAACAACAACATCCTGATGAACATATTGCTTCTTTTTAAATTTCATGCAGTGTTCATGGTGTTGAACATGAGGATGTGTCTATAAGGTTGTTCGTAGAAACTCTCCAAGGTATAACTGTTGACTGGTTTTATCATCTTGCACCACATACCATCACAAGTTTGGGTACTCTCATAGCCAAGTTTGAAGAAAGGTTCAAACCGCCCGAAGATGCTCATACCCTGTTGGCCCAACTCGCTTAGTTGAAGAAGGTGTCGCATGTGCCTATGCGTGAAATTGTGGCTCATTTCGACAAGTTAATATGAAGAATTCCAGTTGTTGTTCAGCCTACAGTTGTAAATTTGAAGTGTTTCTTTGTCAATGCTCAAATTCATGAAGTTAATTTTTTGTTAAGAAGACTAGCCCCAACTAATTTTGTAGTAGTATAGACTTTGGTAATTGAAATTGAAGATGATCTCATTCTTGCCAGGAAGATAAGAATTAAAGCAAGTGGGTTTGAAGAAATTCCTCTTTCTTTAGATTCATTTTCTTCCATCACAAGGACGAATCTTGTGGTGTAGAGGTTGGAAAATTAAAGTGACTTACTTTCCTTCAAAAAACAAATAGCTCAAGGTATGTTCTTCATTCCCTACGAGAATGTACATAGGAGGCCTCTTCCAAATGTTTCTCATGGTCTTGCTAGTGGGAATCAACAAAAGTTTGTTTCATCACCAAAGAAGCTTTCTATTGAGGTACCATCAGTGAAGGCAACATCGAAGCACCCATAAAATGAAGCTAGTGATCTTGCTATTCTCTTCCAAGAAAATGAAGTAGACATCGATGGCGACTCTTATTTCTGGTTCATGCAGTCTTAGAAAGCCAATGATGATAAGATGAGGAAGGAAAATCTTTCTTCCAACCTTCAAAATAATCATGTGATTAGAATGAACATGCAAGAAGATCCTAGCCAAGCTGAAAATAATGCATCTTCGTTTCCAGGTCATGGATTTGAACAAGTGTTGCATGAAAAATCTACCTCAGAACTTGATGAAGATCTTATCATGAACATCATAGAGGAATTTTGTTGAAATTTTAAATATAATTCTCCTAAGTCTAACCAACATGATGTAGAGGCAATCAATGAGGTAACCCATTTCGATCAGCCCCAAGTGATGATTGTTGATGAACTAGTTAAGCAAGTTGCAACATGCAAAAAGAGTTCAATCTTTGTTCGATAAAGGGGATGTCCAATTAGACATATTGCTTGGTTGGAGGCCAATGGAAAGATAAATATGCCACTCATACCTGAGCATGAAGATACAAATGAAGAAGAGGTTAAACATGCATTTGCAATTTAACTAGAATACTCTGAATTTATGGACCTACTTTGGAGCAACAATACATATGATTCATCTCAAGAAGGTGAATTTATTTATATGTTCCAAGAGGTGTTACATCAAGCATTCACATTATTGTTCGAGTTGTTCATGTTTCATGGTTACAAAGTTACCTATGAACATGCAAGTTACAACAAGCTACTAAAAAATGGTAGCTATTTTGCTGAGTCAGTAAATGGTTTCGTCTGAAAGGTTGCATTGTCGGCTAGTTTTAATTAGGTAGGTTTTCTATGTTTTCAATAAGTGCATTTGCACAGGTTTGTTTTTTTGTTTTAACTAGGTTTTCTTTGTGTTAGTTGTGTTATCCTTTCTATCATTTTTTGTTTTTGATGCTTGACTCTGTAGCCCAATGGATACTTGATGCAGGAGCATCTTGGGTTCATGGAAATCCTGTATCAACCAAAAATATGTTTTCTTTGAGCTCGATAGCTTGTTGGAGACTTTTGTTAGACTGCTCGGTAACTTCTCTGGAGTTCTCGGTTGAAGGCTTGGTTCACCGAACGAACTCAGTTATTGTTCTTGGAGTGGTTTCACCGACTGGTCTTGGTGGCTCAATGGCTTTCCTATTTCCTATCTCACCGAGTGTGTTTTCTTTTGTTGGATCTTCGGGTCGACATTTGCATTTAATTTTGGTAGCAATGTTAATTTGGGATCTCTCATTGGGGATTGTGTGGACCTAAATCTGGGCCATTGCTCTCTCCTATGCTGGATCTTTAGGATCTTTTAGGTTGACCTCTTCGGTAGCCTCTTGTATAAATGTAGTGTTCTGTTCTTAGTTGAGGATTAGTTTTTGCATGGTAGTTTTGGGGATCTAGGGCTTGTGGATCTTGCATGTATGAGGATTGTGTTGTAATATTTTTAGATGGTATTGGCCATAACCGGGAAGGCCTCACAACTCGACATGTATGAAGTCTGATGAAATAATACAAAGTTCTGTATTCCTTCTCTCCTTCTCTGTGTTTGAGCTTCTAAGTTGTGTATCTACAAGATGGTTTGGTGCTTGGGAGTGCCTTTAGCCCTAAGTACTATCCCTCCTTGTGTCAGGTGGTATCAGAGCGAAGGTTAGATCTGAGGTTCCTTGTTGTAAATCCTAGTTGATCATTTTTTGTGGGGTAGCAGATTGCGATCTGACCTCCAATTATAGAGGGTTTCAAGATGGTTCGAGGGAAGCGAATGCAGATCCAAGCTTAGCTGATATGGTAAAGATAGATTGCTGCTAGATTGGAAGCTGTTGAGACAAACCAACACTAAGGAAGACATCTTGAGGATGTTAGTGATGATGAAGTGCAGGAGGAAGCTGCACCTGCACCTATAATGGATCAAGAAGAAGAAAGATTCCTGAAAGAATTGACAAGTTTGAAGTCCACACCTCAGTTTAATCCTCTTGAGTATAGTGGAAAGTTGGATTCAGATGAATTGATAGACTAGTTAATTGAGATGGAGAAATAATTTGAGTATGAGAACATATAAAAGGAGAAAATGGTGAAGATTGTGAGCACAAAATTGAAAGGTCACACATCCTTGTGGTGTGAGCATCTACAATTGGACCGAAAGAAGAAGGGTAAAGACAAAATAAGGTATGGGATAAGATGATAAATAAGTTGAAGGACAAGTTTCTACCATGTGATTACTAGAATAACCTAGTTAGAAGAATGCAAAGTTTGAAACAGAAAGATAGCTCTGTGAAGGATTATGCCGATGAATTTTACAAGTTAGATATCAGATCTGAACATGCTGAAGATGAGGTGGAAAGAATTGCGAGATATATGAATGACTTAAGGAGTTCTATTCAAGAAGAGATCAGTTTGGTAAATTATTAGTTTTCCCTAAAATCTAAGGAGAAATTGAATAAAAGACATGAGCAAAGATAAAGAGGAAGCTGTGGTAGATTCTCTAGAGGAGGAGGTAAATTTTATGGTGAAAATAGTAGATCTGATCAAGACAAAGGAAAGATCGAGTGGAAAGGCAAAAGTTCATTCAGAGAAAGAGGTAATTACTCCTGAGGTGGATATGGTAGGAGAGGATTCCAAGGAACTTGTTACAATTATGGAGAAGAGGGACATAGATCTTTGAGTGTACACATGCAAGCAAGAAAGTCAGTAGTAGCAGAAATGCTTTGGTGCAAGAAGACTCACCGAATGAACCTGAGAAGGAAGGAAACCTGGTGGTCAGAAGAATATTGTGGAGTGAAAATAATAAGCAAGATCCTATAAGAAAGAGTTTGTTCAAGACCAGATGCAAAGTTGCAGACAAAGTTTGGAAGGTGATTATTGATAGTGGGAGTTCGAAGAACTGGCATCCAAGGAAATTGTCACAAAGTTGCAGTTGGAAAGAATGAAGCACCCAAAGCCTATCAGATTTCATGGATCAAGGATGAGCATACACTGATGGTAAGTGAGCAATGTTTCATGAATCTAAAAATTGGAAAGTATTATGGTAAGGTGTTATGTGATATTATGCCTATGGATTATTATCATATTTTGTTGGGTAGACCTTGGAAATATGATAGACATGCTATACATGATGGAAGATTGAACAAATATACTATTTAGGCTGATGGAAAGAGGCAAATCTTGTTACCCTTGGTTGAAGAATCTGTTGGTGAGGTATGTACATCTGTAAAATTTTGTTTGATGGAAGGCAGACAGTTTGTTAAGGATTTGAAGATAAGTGATGTCTGTTATGCTTTGATTCCTAACAAACCGAGTGAGAAAACATAAGATAAAGTTATTGAAGGAGTTGGGAAGTTTCTTACCGAGTACAAGGAGATCATTTTAGATGATGTTCCTGATGGTTTACCTCCGATGAGAGATATTAGTCATTGTATGGATCTAATTCCTAGAGCTATTTTTTCGAACAAGGCACCACATCGATTAACAAAAACCGAGAATGAGGAACTCAACTGACAAGTTCATGAATTGTTGCAAAAGGGTTTGATTAGAGAAATTTTGAGTCCATGTGTAGTACCAACTGTGTTGGCACCTAAGAAGAATGGATAATGGTAAATGTGTATTGATTCAAGAGCTATAAACAAGATAACAGTTAAGTATCAATTTCTTATACCGAGAATGGATGATATAATACATTGTTTGAGTGGAGCAAAATATTTTACCAAGATTGATTTGAAGAGTGGATATCATTAGATCAGAATCATAGAAGGTGATGAATGGAAGACTTATTTCAAGACAAGAGAAGGTTTGTATGAATGGTTGGTTATTCCTTTTGGTTTAACTAATGCACCAAGTACTTTTGTGAGGTTAATGGATGAGGTTTTGAAGAAATTCTTGGGTAAATTTGTGATTGAGTACTTGGATGATATTCTGATATTCAGTAAGACCAGAGGAGCATTTGTTACACATTAGACATGTATTACAGAGATTGAAAGAGGAAAAGTTGCTGATTAATTTGAAAAAGTGTTCCTTCATGAAAGAAGAACTTGTATATTTAGGTTTTGTGATTCCAGCTAATGGTTTGAAGATGGATCCTGAGAAGGTTGAAGCTATACTTGATTGGGCTACACCTGAGAATGTCAGTGAGGTGAGATCATTTCATGGGTAATGATTCCAAGAGGTAATAATTCCATATTTGTTGTTGTGGACAGTTTTTCCAAGTTGACACATTTCATACCATGTAGAAAAACATCAGATGCATTGTATATAGAAGATCTTTTCTTTAGGGAGATTGTCAGATTGCATGGATTATTGAGGAGTATCATCTTTGACTGAGATGGTAATTTTGTTGGCTATTTTTGGAAAACTCTTTGGAAGAAGCTAGACACTAAATTGAAGTATAGTTCTACATTTCACCCACAGACTGATGGACAAACAAAGTTTTTAAACCAAAGTTTGGGTAACCTGTTGGGTAAACAAATTGATGGACAAACAGAGACTGATGGAAAAACAAAGGGTGTAAACCAAAGTTTGTCTTGTCTAGTTCATGATTTGAAGGATCAAAAGCTATTTTTCTTGAGTGACAGAGGTCCCTGTTGGTATTCTTGATGAATTGTGCAGAGTTGATGTTGAATTTTGAGACAAAGTTGTTTTGGTTATTATTATGGAATTTCATGGTTCTTGATAATGTTTCTAGATTGTCTTCTATTTGTGTTGCTAGATCACATTGATTGGTGTGATCACTTTTGGTGATTTTCTTGAGGTGTGTTGATGTTATTCATTGTTCTTGGCTGACATGATGGTGTAACATGTTGCAAATGTCAAGGCATGATTTTTGGAGTTGTAGCATGTTCAAGGATGAAGATTTGGATAATTTCTATGTCTTAGTTGACATGTTTTGGATTGAATTGAAGATTGCATTGTGTTTGATTAAATATTTGTAATTAGGTGTTTGGTTAACCTTGAGGAATTAAGGTTGATGAATTGTATAAAGAGATGTATCAATTTTAATTGCATTGGAGAGAGGTGTGTGAGTGAGTGTGTGAAGAGGTATAAGTGGAATATGTAATTGGGGCATAGATTTGATATATTATGTACTTCATTGGAATTGTATAAGAATTTTGAAGATTCTAACAATAAGTTCATGAATTGTGAACTTTTTTCCACTATGAATTATTATCTAAGATTGTTGAAAGGCAGTGAGCCTTCCTTTGGGTTGGATCCCTTATTGTATTTGAGAAGTGAACTCTAAGTAGTGTACATGAATGCATTTGTGTTCCCCTCATAATAGCTTTAACTGGGTAAAATGCTTTAATAGAGTACATCATCTTTTGTTTTTGACCCCAACCATGGTTTTCCCCTTAACTGGGTTTCCACGTCATAAATCTTGGTGTTATGTGATGGTTGATGTATTGTGATCTTTGTTGTAATGTTCTTCATTCAAATTTGTGATTTAAGGTTAACCATTTGTTAAGGTTTTGAGATTTGGGATACAATTGATTCACCCCCCTCTCAGTTGTGTGTGCTTCCTTGTTTCTATCACTACATAATCTTATAATAACTTCAATAACTTTTTCTGTCACCTGATAGTGCTTGTCCAACATTAGGTTTCCATCCTAAAACTACCTAAGAAAAACATAACGAACTCCTTATCGCCGCACCAGGGGAATTCTCCCCATATATCCAAGCCTTGATTTTATATTCTCTGCAATTCTTCTACAGATAAATCACTTTCCATCTACCTGATCCTGCCATGATAAAATTCCTAAATTTTAGCCTTCTTCAACATTTTTTATACAACCGCATCAGTACCACGAACAACCAACTGAGATTCCATAATCACACTTGGCAAATTTTACTTCAACCTTTGTCTTAGAATCTGCTTAAAGACTTCGAATTTTTCTCCTTACAATAGTGCCAAAATGATAACAAAAAATTGCATTTATAACCTCAAGCCATCATATTTGATTTTCTTGCCAAAAATTAAATATTGCTGATGCAACCCAGCTATACAATGCACATCAATCAATCAATCAATCAATCATTAACTACACTTATTATCTATCCAATCATCATACTAGAAACAAGCTAGTTGTAACTGGTATCACCTCAAAGAAGGGAAAGTGTATGATATAGTATTTTTAACACTCCCCCTAGCCAAAGCATTCAACTCAGTTATCAGAAGAGCTAGTATCGGGTGTATACGTGCGAATCTAATATATGTAGGCAGGCTCAAACAAGGCAAATATTAGTCAAAATTAAGACACACAAAAGATTCAACACATACCTTTAATAGAGCCAAAATTGAAGCACCCTTAGTTCCATTTGATTTGCTATTTTAGGGAGAATGTGGGTATGCTCTCCAAATACAAAAAGATGTATCCCAAATTTATACAAGCCTACTAAGATGATGAAATGAAGCTTAAAATACAACTAAAATGGAGATAGTATGATAGAACTAGGATGAAGCTAGATGAAAACTATGATAAAAATGATGAAATATGATGCAAGATAGATACTAATAGAGATTCAACTACACTAAGATGATATGCAACAAAGAGATATGGAAATGATTTATTATGCTAATATGAAAACATAAAAATTCTTAAGAACTCAAGAATTAAACAAGCATGATAACAATGCACATGAATAATGGGCGAATTGTTCAAAGAGAGGCTCCTATTTATGGAGTTTGGAGGGAAATAGATGGCGAGGATTTAAAATCTAATGAAGGGTCAAGATTCAATGGGATCAATGAGGTGGAGGTGAGGTGGAGCTTATGTGGAATCCACATAAGGACCACATAAGTGGTTTAGTTGGCAATGAAAAGGGCATGAGTTTCTCACACATGTGTGAGAAAATTTGAAAGAGATGGGACATTTCATGGAGGGGACAACGTGGAAGGTTTTTAAAAGCTCAAGGTTTATCACACATGTGTGACTAGAAAATCCCAAAAGGGGAAGAGGAGACAACTATGTAAGAATGTAGTTGGCCATTTATGGAAGGTGGTTGGCCACCTTGGGAAGGGTTTCTCACACATGTGTGGACAACATTAGGCTACTAACCTTTTTAGGAATACTAAAATTAGTGTAATTAATATAGGATTAGTCAAAAGGATAGGTTTAAAGGTGATGGTGATGGGGATAGGTTAGGGATTTAGGCTAGATTAGGATTTAATTAAATGAGATTTAATGAATTCATGGGATTAGGAGATGAGAGGAGTTAAATAATAATATTATTCAAATGAGAGGGATTAAATGTATTAAGTGAAATTTAACACATTAGTGATGAAGTATTTAAATAAAATCTAAATACCTTAGGATCAGAAGAATAGTGAATATATTTAATTAAATACATATAGATGAAATAGATAAATATAATTAATTAATTAAAACTAACTAAATGGCTAAGGGGTACATTAATTAAATAATATTTAAATAATTAGGAGGATAAAAGTGTCAAGGGACATTTTTAGATGTCTACATTTTGCCGCTCTTTGACGCGTTGTCAAAAATGGTGTCACATCAAAGAAAATAAAAAGAAAATCACTTAGAGGAAAATGAAGGCTTGGGAGTCGTACCAAAGTGATGACGATGGAAGGATGTACCCCCTCAAAAAAATAAAGCAAAAATGAATTTTGGGGAATTTTATTGAAAAAGGAAAAGAAGGAAGAAGGGGGAGAAAATAAAAGAAAATAAGGAATTTACATGACCAATAGGGTGGTGAGAGAATACAGTAGGGACAATGGGGGCCAAGAAGAAAAATGGGCTCATAGGGGGCTATAAGTAGGTTTGGAGGGTCCTACAAGAGGTCATTTTCAATAATTTTGTATTAAAAATTAGAGATCTGGGTGAAAAATATGGAAAAGAAGAGGGAGGACCAGATGGGGAAGCATGTACGTGTGTACAAGAGAATGGTGGAGTACGACCCTCCGGTGACTACCTAAAAAAAATCTTTTAGTTTCAATATTAAATTTTATTTTGGTCATTAATAGGTTTTGTACGACATTAAATGCACTTTAAAGGGTGTCAGGGTGGTGATGTTGATTGAGTGATTAACATCTATGTAGAGATTGATCATGTGATCAACATCTTCATGGATGCAGGTAGGGGGAAGGGAAATCAGCGGAGATGCCGATTCAACAAATCAATGTCTGCACATCAAAGAAGGGAGGGCAGACAGATCAATATCTATATTTATCAGCGCATGCGATGATCAAAACATGCACCATAATTTGACATCTACACTACATTAGAAGAAAAGGCTAGGAAATGTTGAAGAACACTTAATAGGGATGGGATTGGGTTAGACTTGGGATCGATTGGGGACATGATGCACCAATTGGGATTAGGGGAAAAGAATTATTAAAGATTTATTGACACAGGTTCTGATATATGTAGGATCATTATCCACGTTTGGGATCATGAGAGCATTGGCCCGCCATAACGGAGCTATGAGGGCAGCTGCTTGTAGATGAGTGGGGACTTGTGAAAACATTAGGAATAGATCATGTGCACCAGTGGCCCCGGCTACAGGTACACAACATCATTATGATTAATCTAATGCAGAGGTCACACAGTGATACATCCAGCTTCCACTTACCAACAGGGGAGGCTACAATCACTCTAGGTGTGGTGCATATACAAAGTGCCCATCAGAGGTATATCCCAAAGTACCACCTAGAGAATGTAAATTATTATATGGAGAAGACGTATGAGAGACACTCACAAAGGATCTCTAAGGATAGGATGTGGATGTCATGACAGGAAACCATAGATAGGGGGCTACAACGACTGGCGCTTTACCTTACATTATTGATAGGATGTTGGATGCTACTAAACCTTCTAGGATATGGATTTATAGTGGGTTGGGAAATGATGCTACTTCATATGCTAGAGATGAGAACCATATAATATTGGGACTAAACCATCCTAGGAAATTTGTACCATGACTTGTACATGTGTGCATATCGTTGATACAAAATCTAGGGATAGGGGTTTCACTGCTACTAGTGTGGGATTGAGATAATATGGTCATGTTGTGACCGTTAAGACTACATAAAAGGGATTTGGGAAAGGCGTATGCATGCAGGTATAGACCAACCATTAGATAATCTTCAGTGGGAACCACCAGACACTGGGGCAAGATCCTAGATGAGATGTTGGTGTTCATGTGGACACCATACAAAGATTGTGAGCCTTGTGTTGGTCATATTTTCTCCATTTGCCATGTATATTGACTTGGGCCTGGTTAGGGTTACAAAAAGCTTTCTTTTTTGCTAGACTGTTAGTACTTGTCAAAAATTTTCATGGTTCTGTGCCTTTGCTCCTATCTCTGCAATATTTTTAGTCTCTAGCTAAAACCCTAAGTCTTTTTGTGCAAGCTCAATGCTAAAACCCTAAACCCTCAAGACTTGTTCTATTTTGAACTTACCTTTTTCAATTAACTTAAGTCTTTTAAGTCATGTGCTTTTTATCCTTGTCTTTATCTCCTGATCTCGCAATCGAGATCAAATATTCTTTTTAATCCAGAGACTTAGCGCGACCGTTTATCTCTTAATATCATACTGATATGGAATATAATTTAAGGATTGTGAGATTAAGCACTGGCCGTCAATCTTGTTTTGATCATTTCGTGTGCGCTGGATCTTTGAATCAACTCAAGCATTAAGACTTATGTTCAACGACTTGGTGATTCAGTTTATCTCCATATCTTGTAATGGAACTTGAGTTTAGCCAAGTCAGATGAGGTTAAGTCAGAGATCATTAGATTAAGTCTCAGTTGTTGATGTAAAGAAAATATTGTGGCTGTCGCCAAATCTTGTAATGAAATCAAGGTTAAGATAATATTTGCAAGATTCAAAGGTTGTTTTAGTCACTGAATCTCTAGTTTTGACCCGAGTTAAGGATAACCATTGGAGATCATGATAATTGCTGGTCTCTTGATTTGTGGATTGGACTTGAGTAAAGTAATGCTACCGAGATCAGATTTGGACTGTTGATCAGAGTAGAGATGAGCGGTTGGCGCTGGATTGCTAGATAGGTAAAAAATTCAAAGGTGCATTCAGCGATTCAGAGGTAATGAGCCAAGATGCAGACACATATTTCAAAGGAAGAAGGATTTGAGGGTTATCGCTAGATCTCATAATGTGACTTGGAGTTTGCCTTATCTCTAAATCTCCATATCTAATTGCGGTTAAGACAAGTTAGGTCAAGTTCCATTTAGTGATTCAGAGATAAGAGGGATTATGACCGATAGGTTAAAAGGCAGGTTACAAGGTCAAAGTAGAATTGTGAGTTAGATCTGACGGTGGGTGTTAAGCCTTAAAGACAAAGATGCACAAGATCTAACCTTGAGGCATTGCACTCGGTCGACGCGTGGCATTGTTGACATCATGGTCCTGAAGGTTTCTAGGGAGGATAAAAGACAGTCAAGTTTGTTAAGATCTTGTGGATGGCATTTTCCTTAAGATAGATGTGCACGATAGATAATGATAGAGGCAAAGTGACAGATTGACATGTGTCCTTCCCATCATGTGGGACCTACATTTTGGTAACTAAGGGTGTGATTAAAGGGTAGGCGGGTTTAAAAGGATCTTACAGTCAGCGTAAAGCCTTAAAGGAGAGATGTTTGACGATTAGTGACAAAGGTATCGTGCCTGCGTGCCACCTGTCTGATTAGATCTTTGAAGCCCGTGTAACTTAAATTTCATCAATGAATGTGTTTTAAAGTATGAAAAGGATTCAATCTGGACCATTGATGGAGAATTCAGTGCCAAGTGTAGTTGTTACAATCATTTTTCAAATATTTAAATCCTTTCTCAGGGTTTTCAAAATGGTGCTCTGTCTTCTTGTTGCAGAACAGTACATAGGTAAATTTGATCTCTTGGGTCATATATGAACAGTTGTTAGATTTTGTATGAAGGAAAGATAGACATTTATGAACACATTTAAACATAGATTATCTCTTTAGGGTTTCTGGTTAACTTGTAAATCAGTTTAAAATCTTTTATTTTGGCTTTTTTGTTCTTTGCCATTAATAGGAGGTCTTTTGCCAGAGTGATTTAAGGTGAAAAACATATGTGCTTTTGGATCATGAGCTTTTCCAGAAAGGCTAGTTGGATTTCTAGAAATTTGAAGGGTTAGGTTTCTGAGGTAATTAATGCACATCAAACATTCCATTTATTATTCCTGTTGCAGGGTATTGTGCTTCATTTGTTTTCCTAAGGTGGATGGCGGCTAGTTTTGATTTTGTTAGCAGAATGTCCTAAAGGAATGTTTCAGCTAGAAGATGACAGAGATTCTTCTTTGTTGAAGTAAATTAATGATTCTTTGTCATGTAATATTTTAATGTTTTAGCCCTAACCCTAATGGATCCAAAGCTTGTTGCAGTCCTTGTTTCTATAAAAGGATTTCCAGGATCACTTAGTGGGGATGAGAATTTTATGCCACAAAAGGCTTGTAAAGCTCTGCATATTTTGATCAAGTTTATCAGTGGTCTCCTTGGCTCTGATTTCATATGTATTTGATGTTGTAATATCAATATATGTCTGTACTTCCTGTGATTTGCATGATTTGATTGAATAGTTGTCTCTGTTTCAACTTGTATACTCATTTGGATTGGTTGTTAAGGACATTTTAGTCCATCACTTTGTAAGGCAGAGTGTCAAACTGGTTTAAGGTTTCTTTCAAGGAGAGAATTAAATCCTTAAGGTAGTTTTAGTGAGTAAAGGGTTGTAACTAATTTTATGGTTATTTCTTCTTGGAAGAAGTATGAATGGATTATGTAAGGCATAGTCTGATTCAATGATCATTTACAAGATTTACATTTGATATATCTTTGTTATTGAAGGTATTTGCATATTAAGTGACTCCATGCCTATTGGATAAGGCACTGGTCTCATATGTTAGATTGTGTGGTTCCCATCAAATCCTTATACAAACTGTTATCATTTTTCTTTTATGTTACACTTGTTATGCCTGCCTGTTTGAAAAAATACTAATATTTAACACAGAAGTTTGGTACACCTGCCCGAGCTTGTGGAGCTCAAAGTGAAGGAGGATTTAATCCTCATTAATTGGACTTGTTTCTTGACCTAATCAGAGTTTGGGTTTCATAGAGTCAATCATTTCCGCTATACAAGATTCTGCAAGAAAAATCTTCAACAAATTGGCAACTCTGTTGGGGAATTTGAAGCAAAATATTCCTTTTGGTTAGTATTGTATTTTCCCAACTATTTTTGGGTGGTGACTTTGAGAGATCTCTGTACAAATTTCAAGTAATATATATAATCCTATACACTCTTTCTCAATATGAATAACTGATATACCAGATCTTGGATGAGAAAACATCCAGAGGAAAAGATGGAAGATGGATGTCCAACTACCTCTAGAGGAGGTGAGTCAAGAAAATGAAAGATCGATAAAGGACTTCATCAAATGAATAGACAAGAGGAGAACATTAGGGGAGAAGATCCAATCCAACATAGTCATGAAGAAAATATATCAAAATATGTGTTAGCGATTTTTTTTGTATCCCTTAGTTCTAAAAGAGTAAATGCAAACCAGACTTGGGGATCTTTATCTAACTCACATAAATATGCTTCTTCCTACAAAATGAGGGGAAAGAAAAGGCTAACTTGAAAAGGCATTCAAGCCTTCTTCACTTTGAGTTCCACACACTTAGGCGGGTGTACCTAATAAAGCATAAATCTAGATACATAATAACTCTCTCACTAAAACCCATTATGCAGACATGACTGTGGATAGTTCCTTGACTCATAGGAAACAAGATTTCAAGACTCAACCAATCTTATGCAAGATCCCACCCACATAAGTGTCCTAAGAACTAGAAAAATGGCCAATGTGACAATAAGGACTAAATCCTTCTTCTCTTCGAGCTCTAAGCTCAGGCAGGATAACCCAGAGATTCATTTCTTCAAAGAATCACCAAAAGTACTTGCATTCTACAAATACAAGTTAATACATGCATGCTCTTCAACAGAAAAGTAAAAGATTATTAAAAATTTATGAATTGATGATGAGACTACATGACCACCAAAAACTAGTGCCTTATCTATTGGGCAACAGAGCCAAATGAAAATACATCCACAAAAAACCCTCTAATTCCAAACACACAGAAACCAAGTGAAGCTCCTTACAAATCACTCTTCTCACTCCAATACCTAGACATCAAATTCATGTGCAAACCTTGAAGCCTCAGAATTTGTCTCTAAGATTTACTCTCTCCTTGAAAGAAACTCAAAAACAAACTCACAGCTACCTTATAACCAATAAATTAAAATGCCTTGCAAATTAACACACAAGATTTCAAGACAAGACACAAAGACATCAACAAATATTGAGAAGGGGTTCCATTGTTTTTCATTAAATTGCTATCTGATTCAGTACATTACAAGATAAAGAACTCAGAAAAACAAGACCCAGATATCAGGAAACTGCCCAGCAGTGTTAAATTTCATCATCCTTGTAACAATGGAGAAAAATAAAGATATAGGAGAAAGGGAAAGCCAATTTTAGAAACTAACACCTGTCTGTTTCCAAGCAAATATCTTCTTCCTCTCAAAAATTGATTTGATCTTCTCCTGTAACTGCCTCTTTCTTGAAATCTTTTTCTCAACGAATTTGATTCCAGGCCTTTTAAAATATGATTTCATTCTCTGTGAAAATTGCCTCCCGTTAAAGAAAAATTTTCAATTTTGAAATATTTCAAAAGATCTATAACACGACTATAATGTTTCAATGCTATAACTTGCACATTATTTCAATTCTATCATATAATATCTTTTCTATGCAAATTTGACTTGACTTGGCCTTTAATATTTATGCACAAACTATAGTCTTTCAAATTCCTTTTACTTTATAATTTTACACATTTCTTGTCTTGAAATTTCTCTTTTATGCACTTTTGCTCCCAGAATTCACCAGATTTTGACAAGTGTCAAGTGTTGGTTTGCTGCTCACTTTAACTTGTTTTGGCTGGGCTATTTGGAGATTTGGAGACAAGCTCTTACCTCTTAATCTCTGAATGAACTCAACTTTAACCATGTTTGGATCTAGAGATTAGGAGACAAGTCTATCTCTAGATCTCTGAATACTTTCCTTGACCCTGAGTTTATTTGGAGACTTGGAGGCAAGCCTTTGATGTCTGAATCTCTCAATAAACTTGACCTTAACCCCGCTTTGACCTCAGGTTCATCTGGAGATTGGGAGAAAATGTATCTCTAGATCTTGGAATTCTTTCCTTGACCATGGTTATATTGGGAGATTGTCAGAAAACCCTTGATCTTGATCTAATCTGACAGCTCACGCTGAATATCGCAATGTTTCAGACTTAACCGCTAGCATATGGATATATGGCACATGACTTGTTGACTTCTATCTCCAAATATCACAATGTTAGCTCTGACCGTGGTTAAGCTTGGAGATCTAGCACATGACTTGTTGATTGCTATTTCTGAATCTTGGAATGTCTCGCCACTAACCGCCAACATTCAGTGACCTGGTGCCACAGTCAACTAACTGTTACCTCTGAATCACCCAATCTTCTTGCTAACTGTGGGTTTTTCTAGAGGTTCATCGCTTGACTTCCATGTGTCCTGTTGCCATGCCATCACCATGTCATCGTCACCTACGTGCCACTTGTCTGCCATGTCACTGCCAAAATTTGTAGCCGCCACAGTGGGCATGCTTCCCATGGTACCACCCACGCACGTGTGGAGAGCCTCTTGATCATTCTTCAAATTACAATACATGCTGTTTACCTTTTAAACAATATCTATCTCCTTTCCCCCACCAATGTGGGTTTAAAATTTTTGAAGTTTTTAAAGCTTTTCCATTTTGGCACCCAAAATTTGGGGCCCACTACCTCTGTCCAAACATAGCCTTCCCTTAGCTGAGGGGCTGCCAATGAGCCTCTTGGCTCATTCTTTACATAGCATCCATGCGTTGTTCTATATAAACATTAAAAACTTCTATCTTCCCATGCATGTGGGATAATGGTTTTACTTGTGCTGGTTTTTTCTTCAACACCCTGCGCTAGCTTCATTATTTCTTTCCATGTGTGGGGTCTCCTTCTATTTTGTGCAATGCATTAGCGCAACATATGCTTCATGTGCTACCTCCCTTAACATTGCACAAGCTTTTGTTTAGTGTACACCTGCCCAATTGTTGTGCAATCCCCATACAATGTGTGGACTTTGCTTGTATTTGCCATATTCTTTGGCACATTGCATTGGTTTGTATGGTCTTTATGCAAGGTCTCCTTTATATATTACGCAAGTTTTCTTTACATATTGCGCAAGCTATATGTTTATATAAAGGGCAGACTCTCCAAATTTTATTTGCATGAAAGTTTATAATGTTTTTTTTGAATTTTCCTTCATGTGTAGCCCATGCAACTGCCATTTACACTTGCTTTGAAGTTTCTAAACTATTTCTCTCCATGCGCTAGCCTTTGGAGACCACGCAACACTCCTCATATCTCCTGCGCAACATGAAAGGGCTTTGACACCTGCCAATGGCATTTGTATGAAATGTTTTTAATGTTTTGAGTGCAACCTCCTCTTTGTCACACACAGGTTGTATGGCTTATTGTGTAAGCCTCTATTGATCTTCATAGAACTGTGCTATCTCCTCTCTACCTTTAGCGCAAACTCCATTTGGCTTAACACCTGCTATTTGCATTAGCATGGAATGTTTTTTTTAAATGCTTTTGTCACTCCATATTGCGCTAGCTTTCTCTCATGCATTACCCCCTATGCATGTTTCCAGCTTGCATTTGTTTTAAAACCTTTTAAATGTCCTTGTTTCATACTCAGATTTCATTTCATTTTGCAATTGAGTGCTTTAGCTTTTCTTAGCACATTGCACTGGCTTTCTTGGCATTTTTAGCGCAAGCTCCAAAGGCATTGCATTTGGTTTAACTTTCATAATGTCCTCTGTCAAACTACTGCGTAGGATGCCTAATGACATTTGCATTTTGTAATACTTTTGTAAAGTTCTTGTTTAATAAACATGCATCATTTTCTCTGTCTTTGACTGCACAGCCTGCCAATTGCATTTTCTTGAAATATTTCAAAAGCCCTCTCTTCTCCAATGTGTTGGCTTGTTCCTAAATCACAGCTTCTTCATTCATATTTGTTTTCAATGCCACGTCCATGCTTCCACATTCACATTTAGGAGTATAAGAAGTTTACATGCTATTTGTGACTTGCCTCTATGCTAGGCGCAACCTCATCTTCAAACTCCATGCATATACCCTGTGCTTGGCTTGTTGACCAGTCTGCGTATCAATGGCACTGGCTTTCTTCAAAACAAATCAACATGCCCTTTCTTGTCTTCCACTTTGCTGGTGTGACAATCTTCAAAAGGTTTCATGTGACTGGTCTATTTGTCTCCACAGTTTTACATTTCTGTGCTTTGTGATCTCAAATTTTTATGTATCTTTGACATAGTGGACAAGACCAATTGTCAATGTCTTTTGGTTTCACTTTTTGTTTCATTCAAGTGATATGAAATACCTCTTCACACTTGTCACATACCAAAGTGTTTATGTCCACCAAACAATTACATATTTTACGTTTTATTTTCATGATGCCATCACCAACAAACCCTGGATATTTTACTGAGGATCTTGCTCTCCTTTCTTTCATTCCTTAAGAAAGCATCTTTAGAACTCAATCAACTAGTAATTGTGTCTGGTCAATGTTTCCACATTTCCTTTGAGGCATCTGCAAGTATTATTATTTAAACCATAAAATGATTTAAAATAACAATATGTTTTTAAAACTGCATAAGTTGCACATTGAACTTCACAAATAAATGACAAGTCCCTGAGATCCTGGTTTGAGCATTGCTACTCATGAAGACCATTTTCATCTTCAATTTATCCCAACATATCCTTTGGTGCAATTGGATCATGAATCATTTAAATGGCAATCACTTAGAACCAAACTTTATACCCTTGCAAATTGGTCCCGCAAACAACAAATGACCTTATAAACTAAACAAAAAGCCTCATAGAAACATGCAGTTTGAAACCCTTTCTCACTTCCAACATGTGAATATACGTGCCAAAGGGATTTTTATGGAAAGATTAGGGTTGCAAGATATCATTGATCAAACTTGGCTATCTAGAAAACTGTACAAATGTGGATGTCAAAACAACAAAAAATGCATTTGGATTTGACCTTGCAAAAATAGAAAATTATGCCTTGATGCCCAACCATTGGTTCTGAGAAAATATTTAGATACAAGGAGCACAAGGAAAAAATTCACATCTCAAAACCATCATCTGATAAAAAGTTTCAATCCTCTGAAGATGATTTTTTTGTAAATGCAATTCTGTCAACACTGGGAATTTGTATAAATTACTTTTGATTTCTGACTTAAAAAACTTAACAAAAGAAACCCTTAGAGTTTGAAAGTATGGGGATAGATTTCATGTCATATAAGGAATATAGGGCTTCAACTAACTTATTCAAATGATCAATTGGTCAACTAGAATTAAACTTCAAAGTTGACCCTTCAAAACCATTTGAACTCAAACACAGTACAAATGCAGAAATTGGATTTGGAATCAACTGGGAAAAGTGGTCAAATGGATTGACCAAGCTCTAGAAATATCCAATAAAGTACACTTCCATGTTTTCAATGTAGGGGAAAATTCATTTCTTCAAGATATTGAACTGGGTGCAACTTGTGGGAGCTCAAAATAGTCTACTTAGAATTCTGCATTTGACACTCAGAAAACCATAATAAAATGGAAACAAAATGACTTAAGAAAACTTATCAAATGAGATCACATGGGTCTGAAAATGGGCATAGAGATTCAATTTCATGTCGACAACACCTTGGAACACTCTGTGAACCATGACTATCAATCTGGACAAAGATGCATATCTCCAAAGTAGGTCACTTAGAAAAAAATGACAACATGCAAAGTGCAGATTTGGATATTGACCTCCAAATGGCTATCTCCAGAACACATCATAACTGAAATCTGAGAGCTAAAAACTATTACATTTTCTCAATAAAGGGTAAGGAACACATCCCCAAGTGGTTTCTCATAAAAATCTTCAGGTCATTTTTTACTTGCACTCGAACTAGGGTCCTTTCAAAAGCTTTTTAGGGGCAACAACTTTGCCTTAGAGGAATTTTTAGAATACACACTCTAAAATTTATCTAGAATTTTATAGTTCCAACAGTGGCTCTGATTGGGGACACGTGTCCCATGTGGGCATGCAGAGAACTTAGAATCTCATGGTTAAAGTAGACCATTCAATAAAACAAATCACTTTTTTCACTTTCTCTCTTCAAAAATAAGGAATCCTTATTGAAAGAAAACACACCACACGACTGAAAGGAAAGCAACTGTACACACACATAAATTATTTACAAAAGGCCCAAAGCCCCAAAACTGGAATTATCTCTTACCTCTGTCATACATCTGATTCTCATCCCCATAGATCAAAGGTAAGCTGAAACTATTGCTTCCATCTGCCTGATAAAAAACACTGTAATTTATTATCAGCATATCATACAAAAAATAATCAACATACTCACTATTAATTAGCAAAACAAAGTCATCAAACTATCGTGCATGCTGATCACTGTGTGACACCAAAATATCACACCCTTCACTATCACTGACTTGCTGACAAAAGAAATATTCCAGCTCACTCTCATGGCTGGAAACATCCATACATTGAACACCAGTTTGCACCAAAGAACATGCTTCTTTTGTAACAACACTTTGCAAACTAAAATAGAACATCTCGAAACAAAAATTTGACTGCATAAAATTAGAGATAGCTTGTTGATCACAATTTTTATCAACATCTTTTAAACATGAAAAAACATTGTTAGTCAATGGTTCGTTAATCCCTTGCAAATCTAAGAAAATAAATTTAGATTTGTCACTTTCTTCAGCATCATGGCGTATACAAGAATCACTAACACTAGGCTTGTGAAAATCTGAATCCTTACCAGCACATACATCTTCATATTCATCATATATTCCATAATCAAACTTCTCACAATCATATGGGCTTTCAAGTTGCATATTATTTGCTTCAAAAATAGAAGAAGAAAACTTATTATATGTTTCACATTTCATGCCCTCACTAGCATCATATTTATCAAAACATATATCTGTTAGGCATGAAACTCCAGAATCAAATTTGGGCGCATACCCCTGAAAATCAACATCTAATAGTTCTGAAATTTGCTCACTGCTTAGTGGGCATTGGACTTCAAGTTCAATTTCTTTGGCCTCTTGCTCGATGTTGCAAACATGTTCCTCACTGAAAAAAATAATCAAGACCTCTTGGCTTATATCTTCTTGTGCAAATAAATCACTACAATAACTTACATCCGCATTGTAATAATCATCTTGCTGTTCACACAAAATTTGTTTAAACTGAAACAAGAAATCTGCATCATTATGCTGAGAAAAATAAAAATCTATAGACTAAAGGGAAACATTTCTAACTACAGATTCATCTTCATCATCTTTCTGTTCATAGACTTCATTGTCAGCATTATAATTAGCATCACTAGCACAAGTAGACTCAACATCATCCACATAACTAGATTCATATTCAGCATTCTGAACATTTTCAGATTCTGATTTCTCAATCGAATCTATCCATTCTATAATACGTTTAATTTATTCCTCTCTAAGAGATGCAGACCAATTTACTAATTTAGGCACACAAAGCTCTAGAAACAAATCAATCCATGCTAATTCTGGAAACTCAATGTCCGCTATAAGCTTATCAACTGCATTATAAAATCTTTGATAAAATAAATATACTGACTCTTTCCTCCTTTCTCCTACCCTTACTCTCAACATCAATAGGGATTTCTCTTGGATGCTTTCTCTCTCAATGCAATATCTTTAAATTAAATTTCTCAGTATCTGCTTGGTAAATTTCAGATATGGAAATTTTGACCTGATCCATTAAGTTGGACTCTCCATTTGAACCATTCACTTAACAACACATTTTGTTTTGTCATAAAAACTTTGATTCGGTTTTATGTAGTCATTTTCTTCACATAACCAAAACATATTTATCATTTCTACAACTGAAATTTAAACCATGAAGTATGAAAAACTTGAAAATCTATTTTTCCCCTTTTCTTAGTGATGAAGGGTGCTCCCCTTAATACCACAAACACATAACAGAAACAGAGAAGCAACAACAATTTGCAAGAACAGAAAATGGACTTCTTATTATCTCCACAAATGTGGAATTACAAACTTTCAGAA
>MU228492.1:1645489-1673351 GCA_018584345.1 Thuja plicata | reverse complement strand
ACTTTCAGAATTACAATATGCAAAGCCACATGGGCATTCCCCTTACAATATTCTATAGGACAAAGCCTTGAATTATTACCCAGATCTACCCAGAACTGTCCCGAACTGACTAAGACAACACTACGGGTCTTCTTTATATAGGCAATTTCCACCGCCCGAGAAGGTTCCCGAAATTTAGCCCTTAGGGCCGACCAAACTTAGAATTATTTTATTTTTCAATTTAGTACATCAAAGTCGGCCCAAAATAACTTTTGAAACCCAAAATTTTTGAAGGAAAATTATTTTATGCTATTTTAGGTGACCCAACTTCCGGAGACCATAAGTCATCACCAGTTGACTCGATTGACTATTATAACCCTATTTCAGAAATGCCACGAAGCGCTCTGCAACAGCTCGATGATGCAAGCATCATCGAGACTAAACTTCAACCTCATCCGGGGCCTCTAAAGCCTTCAAAACTGAGCTCAAAGTTTCTGTACCCTATTTTCAGTACCGAAAATTTTCAATATCTTCAAAACTAGACCTGATCTAGCCATGAAACTTTACTGGCAAGCTGATATGACTGAGATGAACCTCCACATGCAAAATCAGAATATTCCGAGATCGTCTGGCCAACTCACTAAAAATAGCAAGTTTCCATAAATAGCAGCTCTGCACAAGGTAGCCCTTATTGAAAAGAAAACAAAAATATTTTTGGGTGATGCAAGATTGCCCTTACACCCAGGATGCTCCTGCATCACTTAGTGACTTCTTCACCTTATAAGGGGATTTTCTTTCTCATAAAAAATAGAGGATTACCTGGAGAAGAACTACAACTAATGCTCTTTTTTCTTCTTGAATGGAAACACAACAGATCTAGAGCCTCTTTTGTAGATCCATTGGGTTCTTTTCTTGTAGAGTCGCCACCTGCTTGCAGAGGAAAAATTTCATACAACAAAAGCTATTTAGAAACTACTTTCAATTCTAGGCTTGTTCAAATCAAGAAAGTTGCACAATCCTCTTTACACTCATCGCCATGAAAACATTTCCAGGCTATTCTTACACATAGATCTTAAATAAATTGAAGATTATTTTTCTTGACTCTCTTTCTTATAATCAGATTCAGGTGTTGATTCAGCCAAGCAAAGAAATAATCATCTTAAACTTGCTGATCTTAAACTTCACATAACAACTGATGGTTACAATTTTATACTAGCACAAAACAACCAGGATTCTCCAAGTTTAGCAGAGTCGCCACCCACAAAAAGTTTGAGAAATTTTAACAATAATTTTTGGGCTTTAATAAAACAAAAGTTCTAACACATCCCCAGCAGAGTCGCCATTTGGTTAGCGATTTTTCTTGTAACCCTAAGTTCTAAAAGAGTAAATGCAAACCAGACTTGGGGATCTTCATCTAACTCACATAAATCTGCTTCTTCCTACAAACTGAGGGGAAATAAAAGGATAACTTGATAAGGCATACAAGCCTTCTTCACTTCGAGCTCCACACGCTCAAGTGGGTGCACCTAATAACATATTAAATCTACATACATAATAACTCTATCACTAAAAACCATTATGTAGACATGACTATGGATAGTTCCTAGACTTGTAGGAAATGAGATTCTAAGACTCAACCAATCTTATGCAAGATCCCACCTGCATAAGTGTCCTAAGAACTAGAAAAATGGCCAATGTAACAATAAGTATTAAATCCTTCTTCTCTTCGAGCTCTAAGCTCAGGAAGGCTAACCTAGAGATTCATTTCTTAAAAGAATCACCAAAAGCACTTGCATTATGAAAATACAAGTCAATACATGTATGCTCTTCAAAAAAAAAGAAAAAGATTATTCATAATTTATGAATTGATGATGAGACTGTATGACCAACAAAGACCAGTGCCTTATCTATTGAGAAACAGAGTCAAATGAAAATACATCCACAGAAAACCCTCTAATTCCAAACATACAGAAACCAAGTGAAGTGCCTTACAAATCGCTCTTCTCACTCCAATACCCAGACATCAAATTCATGTGCAAACCTTGAACCCTCAAAATTTGTCTCTAAGATTTATTCTCTCCTTGAAAGAAACTCAAAACCAAACTCACAACTACCTTTTAACCAGTACATTAAAATGCCTTGCAAATTAACACACAATATTTCAAGACAAGACACAAAGACATCAACAAATATTGAGAAGGGATTTTACTATTTTTCATTAAATTGCTATCTGATTTAGTACATTTACAAGAGAAAGAACTCAGAAAAACAAGACCCATAAATTAGAAAACAACCCAGCAGTGTTAAATTTCATCATCCTTGTAGCAATGGAGAAAAAGAAAGATATAGGAGAAAGGGAAAGCCAGTTTGAGCAACCGACACCTGTCTGTTTTAAAGAAAATATCTTCTTCCTCTCAAAAATTGATTTGATCTTCTCCTGTAACTGCCTCTTTCTTGCAATCATTCTCTCAACAAATTTGATTCCAGGCCTTTTAAAATCTGATTTCACTCTCTGTGAAAATTGCCTCCCGTGAAAGCAAACTTTTCAATTTTGAAATATTTTAAAAGAACTATAAAAAGACTATAATGTTTCAATGCTTTAACTTGCACATTATTTCAATTTTATCATATAATATCTTTTCTATGCAAATTTGACTTGACTTGGCCATTAATATAAATATGCACAGACTGTAGTCTTTTAAATTCCTTTTAATTTATAATTCTGCACATTCCTTGTCTTGAAATTTCTCTTTTTTGCACTTTTACTCCCATAATTCACCAGATTTTGACAAGTGTCAAGTGTTGGTTTGCTGCTCACTTTGACTAGTCTTGGTTGGGCTATTTGGATATTTGGAGACAAGCTCTTACCTCTTAATCTCTGAATGAACTCAACTTGAACTCAACTTTAACCTTGATTTGATCTGGAGATTAGGAGACAAGTCTATCTCTAGATCTTTGAATACTTTCCTTGACCTTAAGTTTATTTGGAGACTTGGAGACAAGCCTTTGATCTCCAAATCTCTAAATAAACTTGACCTTAACCCCCCTTTGACCTCAGGTTCATCTAGAAATTGGTAAACAGTGTATCTCTAGATCTCAAAATGCTTTCCTTGACCATGGTTAGATTGGCAGATTGTAAAACAACCCTTGATCTTGATCTGATCCGACAGATCACACTGAATCTCACAATGTTTCAGACTTAACCATCAACATCTGGAGATCTGGTGCGCAACTTGTTGACTGCTATCTCCGAATATTGCAATGTTATCTCTGACCATAGTTAATTCTGAAGATCTGGCATGTGGCTTGTTGACTGCTATCTCTGAATCTCATAATGTCTTGCCACTAACTGCCAGCATTCAACGACCTTGCGCCGTAGTCAACTAACTATTACCTCTAAATCACCCAATCTTCTAGCTAACCACAGGTTTTTCTAGAGATTCAGCGCCTAGCCTCCAAGTGTCCTATTGCCATGTCATCACCATGCTATTGCCACATGCACACCATTTGTCCGCCACCTAGCTCCCAAAATTTATTGCCATCAGAGTGAGCCACGCTTCCCAAGTTTCCATCCGCATGCACGCATGGAGACCCTCCTGCTCATTCTTCAAATTACAATACATTCTCTTTACCTTTTAAACAATATCTATCTCCTTTCCCCCACCAATGTGGGATTAAACTATTTGAAGTTTTTAAAGCTTTTCCATTTTGGTGCCCACTATCTACATCCAAACATAGCATTCCCTTAGCTGAGGGGCTTCTAATGAGCCTCTTAACTCTTTCTTTACATAGCATCCATGCATTGTTCTATATACACATTTAAAACTTCCATCTTTTCATGCATGTGGGATAATGGTTTTACTGGTTGTGCTGGATTTTTCTTCAACACCCAGCGCTAGCTTCATTATTTTTTTCCATGTGTGGGGTCTCCTTTTATTTTGTGCAATTCTTTACCACAACATATGCTTCATGCGTTGTCTCCCCTAACACTGCAGGCTTTTTTTGTGTACACCTGCCCAATTGCTGTGCAATCCCCATACAATGTGTGGCCTTTGCCTGTATTTGCCATGTTCTTTGGCACATTATGCTAGTTTCTATAGTCTTTGCGCATTGTCTCCTTTACATATTACACAAGTTTTTTTTACATATTGCGCAAGCTGTATGTTTATATAAAGCACATACTCTGCAAATTTTATTTGCATGAAAGTTTCTAATGTTTTTTTTAATTTTCTTTCATGCGCAACCCATGCACCTTCCATTTACACTTGCTTGGAAGTTTCTAAACTATTTTTCTCCGTGCGTTGGCCTTTGGAGACCACTCAACACTCCTCATATCTCTTGTACAACATGAAAGGGATTTGCCACCTGCCACTATAATTTGCATTAAATGTTTTTAATGTTTTGAGTGCAACCTCCTCTTTGTCATGCGCAGTTTGTATGGCTTATTGCACAAGCCTCTATTGGTCTTCATAACACTACACTATCTCCTCTCTGCCTTTAGCACAGACTTCATTTGGCTTTACACCTGCTATTTGCATTTGCATGGAATGTTTTTTTAAATGCTTTTTTGACTCCATACTGCGCTGGCTTTCTCTCATGCATTATCCCCTGCATAGGTTTCCAACTTGCATTTGTTTTAAAGCCTTTTAAATGTCCTTGTTTCATGCTCAGATTTCATTTCATTTTGCAATTGAGTGCTTTAGATTTTCATAGCACATTGCACTGGATTGCTTGGGATTTTTAGCCCAAGCTCCAAAGGCATTGCATTTGGTTTAACTTTCATAATGTCCTCTTTCAAACTAATGCGCAGGCTACCTAATGACATTTGCATTTTGTAATAATTTTGTTAAGTTCTTGTTTAATAAACATGCATTGTTTTCTTTGTCATTGACTGCGCAACTTGCCAATGGAATTTTCTTGAAAGATTTCAAAAGTCCTCTCTTCTCCAATGCACAGGCTTCTTCCTAAATGACACAACTTCTTCATTCATATTTTTTTTCAATGCCACGTCCATGCTTCCACATTCGCATTTAGGAGTATTGTTTAAGAAGTTTACATGCTATTGGTGATTTGCCTCTATGGTAGGCACAACCTCATCTTCAAACTCCATGCATATACCCTACGCTTGGCTTGTTGATTGGTCTACGTATCAATGACACTGGATTTCTTCAAAACAAATCAACATGCCCTGTCTTGTCTTCCACTTTTCTGGCGTGGCAATCTTCAAAAGGTTTCATGTGACTGGTCTATTTGTCTCCACAGTTTTACATTTCTGTGCTCTGTGATCTCAAATTTCTATGTATCTTTGACATAGTGGACAAGACGAACTGTCAATGTCTTTTGGTTTCACTTTTTTTTTCACACAAGTAATATGAAATGCCTCTTCACACTTGTCACATACCAAAGTGTCTATGTCCACCAAAAAATTACATATTTTACATTTTATTTTCATGATGCCATCATCAACAAACCTTGGATGTTTTTACTGAGGATTTCGCTCTCCTTTCTTTCATTCCTTGAGAAAGCATCTCAAAAGAACTCAATCAACTAGTAATTTAGTCTGGTCAATGTTTCCACATTTCCTTTGAGGTATCTGCAAGTATTATTATTCAAATCATAAAATGAATTAAAATAACAATATGTTTTTAAAACCACATAAGTTGCACATTGAACTTCACAAATAAATGACAAGTCCCTGAGATGCTAGTTCGAGCATTGCTACTCCTGAAGACCATTTTCATATTTAATTTATCCCAACATATCCTTTGGTGCAATTGGATCATGAATTATTTAACTGGAAATCACTTAGAACCAAAATTTATACCCTTACAAACTGGTCCCACAAACAACAAATGACCTCTGGAAACGGCCTTAAAAACTGATCAAAAAGCCTCATAGAAATATGCTATCTAAAACCCTTTCTCACTTCCAACATGTGAATATACATTCCAAGGGGATTTGCATGAAAATATTAGGGTTTCAAGATATCATTGATCAAACTTGGCTATTTGGAAAACTGTGCAAATGCGGATGTCAAAACAACAGAAAATGCATTTGGATTTAACCTTGCAAAAATAGAAACTTATGCCTTGATGCCCAACCGTTGGTTCTGGGAAAACATTCTGCAGCCATATACCATGCATACAGAAAATAGAGAATGACACAATGATTTACCCTAGGGAAAACCTTTTGGTAAAAAACCCCAGCAGTCCAAAACCTACACAATGTATTATCTTCAACACAACGGTTACAACACACTTGCAATGCAAGTTCTTTCAAGAGACAATCGACACACACAGACAAATCCAGTAGCACCAGATCATACCAACAATACACTCTTTTTCTATATCAGTCTGCAACCCTAATGCTTATATCATGCGCTTTCCTTTTTAGGGCAACTTCCAAAGATAGCCGTATTAGGGTTTTACCATTCTCTGAGAAAATAGGAACAAGGAGCACAAGGAAACAATTCACATCTCAAAACCATCATCTGATAAAAATTTTCAATCCTCTGAAGATGACTGTTCTATAAATGCAATTCGGTCAACACTGGGAATCTGTATAAATTACTTTTGATTTCTGACTTTAAAAACTTAACAAAAGAAACCCTTAGAGTCTGAAATTCTGTGGATAGATTTTGTGTGACATAAGGAATATAGGGATTCAACTAAATTAGTCAAATTATGAATTGGTCAACTAGAATTAAACTTCAAAGTCGGCCCTTCAAAACTTTATGAACTCAAACATAGTAGAAATGCAGAAATTAGATTTAGAATCAATTGGGAAAAGTGGTCAAATGGATTGAAAAAGGTATAGAAATCTCCAAGGAAGTACACTTCCATGTTTTCAATGTAGGAAAAAATTCATTTCTTCAAGATCTTGAACTGGGTGCAACTTGTCGGAGCTCAAAAGAGGCTACTTAGAATTCTGCATTTGACACTCATAAAACCAAAATAAAATGTAAACAGAATGACTCAAGGAAACTTATCAAATGAGCTCACATGGGTATGAAAATGGGCATAGAGATTCAATTTCATGCATACACCACCTTGGAACACTCTGTACACCATGACATCAGTCTGGACAAAGATGCATATCTCCAAAGTAGGTCACTTAGAAAACACTGAAAACATGCAAAGTGCAGATTTGGGTAATGACCTCCAAATGGCTATCTCCAAAACACATCATAACTGAAATATGAGAGCTCAAACCTATTAAATTTTCTCAATAAAGTGTGAGGAACACATCCCCCAAGTGGTTTCTCATAAAAATCTTCAGGTCCTTTTTTTACTTGCACTCGAACTAGGGTCATTTCAAAATCTTTTTAGGGGAAACAACTTTGCCTTAGAGGAATTTTCAGAATACACACTCTAAAATTTATCCAAAATTTTAGAGTTCCAACAATGTGAAGAGGATCCAGACTTGGGATTGGGTGCATATGGAGATTATTGTTCTCCTAATGAGAGAGATGAGGGATCTAACACTACCCTCCCAGATTTAGAATGTCTTGATGAAGAAGCCGCTGAATTGGAGAGAAAACTCCAAGAGCAATTTATCATCACACAACAAAGAAATAAAGAAAAGGAAGATTAGATAAGACAAAAACAAATCAAGATTGATCATTTAAAAAGGCAATTATTGAGACAAATGGCAATGAATAATTTTGAAGAACCTGAGAGGGTTGAAGAGCAACCCGTCATCTGCCAAATCTTTGTTACTCAAGACCTTAAGAATAAGGGAAAGTAGAAGGCATCTAGTATCCATATTGAAGAACCAAAACCAAAGGATGTTTCTTTAAGTGGGATGACATAGGTAGATAGCAAGTTAGAAGAATCCAGGAGGGTCAAGGAAGAACTTTCCAAGCAATTGGAAAATGCTGTGTTGGAAGCAACAGTTGCTGAGATTAAAAAGAAGCTAGCCTTCTTAAATATCTCTACAAGTAATATTGCAATAACAAGTGCTACACAAGTAGCTGGTCATAGTCAAAGCAATCAGACTCTTGGTTCAACCCAAGGTGTACAAATTTGAGGTGGTCGCAATGCTACTGATGTATCAAAAAACACAAAAAATTGGGGAGCTGCAGTAGGAGTAAGTGGAGCTCATGCTACTGCAAATTTTCAAAGAAGACCTATGCATTTGGATAGGTACCGTCCATTATTCTTTGATGGAATTCCTGGCTACCCAAATTTAATCCCAAATGAGGTAAGAGATAAATTCTCTATATTTAGTGGAACTAATGCTATAACTTGTGAAAGACACCTTAAAGCATTCACTGACAAGATGACTGACTTTGAGATTGATCATGAGGATGTACTCATACATTATTTATTTAATCTTTGGATGAAGATGCTAGAGATTGGTATAGGATTTTACCTGAAAATAGTATAGCATCTTGGGAAGAACTTGTTGAATTTTTTAGGGAACAATATCGTGAACATGTCAATTCAAGTTTTATGCTGAATGAATTTAATAATATTAAGAAGTTCCCAAATGAAAGTATGGCAAATTTCAATAATAGATTCCAAAAGGCCATGAACAAGTTATTTCAAGTTTTGAGACTAGATGAGCAAGTATGCTTAACTACATATTTCAATGCTATGGAAGGAAATATGTCATATATTTTGAGGGATAAGATTCCACATAGTCTGAGGGAAGATTATAAAATGGATATAAACATTGAAAGCAATAGGAAAGCCTTAGGGAAAATGGGAAAAAGAGAAGATGGAAGGTTGTGGAAGGATACAAAAGGACAAACAAGTAAACCTGCCAAGGAGGAGGATAAATTAGTAAGTGAAGTAAAAGACCTTCCTGCTAAGGTTGATAAAAGTGACCAGGCTCCTCATGCCAATAGGTATCAATATCAAAGGTATGATAGATTCCCTAATTTGAGGGATATGCCATACAAGACAAATTGGAAGGATGAAAAACCTATTGTTGAAAATCAGGAGAGCCAGAAGACTAAGGTAACCCTTGATCCTTTAAAAATAAATGTTGCACACAATGTAGAAAATACCCCTTGGCTTACAATATGCCCTAATATTATTTTCAATGTATCGTCACCCACGCTTTAGTTGAGAAAATGAAGGATAACAGTGAGCAGATGAACCTAGAACAAGAAGACCCTATGGTAAATATGTTCACTATGAATAGGCATAATGATATGTGGTCTTCTGAAGATGAGGAGCCAGTTGTAGACGTACATACTAAGAGAGAACATTTCCAAAGATACCAACAACAAGTTTTCTTTAACTCAGATGATGAAACTGATACTAAGCTGCAAAATACTATATATACTTCGAGTGATGATAAAGAATATCCCCATTTCAGGTTGCCTAGTGATGAGGAGAAAAGATATTTGACCATAGTAGTAATCAATCAATCTAGGAGTGCTTACAATTTGAGAAATAGGAGGGTAGAGCCTGGTCAAGGTAAGCCTTCTTTGGTATTCATTAAAGAAAGTGTCTCAAAGGTTGTTGCAGGATCTCATAGAAAAGATAAAATAAGAAGGTACAAAACAAGGAGATTTTTCTTCTGCCCAAGGAGAAAATAAGGAAGTAAAATTTGATAATCAAGTTGTTATTGACAAAGGGAACAAAGGTAAGAGCATATATGACATTTTGTCTAGATTTCCTGCATTTAATTTTAAACATGCTCTTACAAAAATGAAGGTGTCAGTTCCTTTGATTGAAATGTTAAAAATAAAGGAACATAGGGATGTTGCAATGTCATTTTTTAAAGGGATAGTTGATGACCCTATTGATAATACAGGGAGAGAAAAATGAAGGGCGTTAGTCATGAGCTAGAAACACCTATATTATATGTGGGTAATATGATTACCCAAGAACCCTCTCAAGTGGACCCTTTTTATGTAACCTTATTGATAAACAAAAGACTTGTAAAAAATTGTATGATTGATTCTGGTGCCACTACAAATATAATGCCACATGGTGTAATGAAAGAATTGGGTATGGATGTTGATACTTGTTATGGGAGGTGTTATGCCATGGATAATAGAGAAGTACCTATGGTGGGAACTCTGAAAGGAGTTGAGGTTAAGATGGTTGTCTTTCTTGAGGCAACTTACAAAATGGATGTAGTTGTTGTAGATACCCAACCCTATTATGGTATGCTATTGTCTAGATAGTGAGATGCAGCAATTGGAGGTCATGTCCAATTGGACTTATCTTATGCAACAATCCCAACAAATGGGAATAAAGTAAAATTGTATAGAGAACCATGGGCACTAGTGACTATTGAAAAGGTGAAGGATAATATGCTTAATTGTTGTGTGGATTTAGACATGGAAAACTTCAAAGTTGAGAAGATCTTTCCATAATGCAAAAATACTGATCCATTAATTGGAGAGCTAAAGACACAACAAGATGGTTTTTGGAAGATGTACTTTGATGGAGCTTGTTCCAAAGAAGGATCTAGGGCTGGTGTTCTATTTATTTCTCCATCAGGTACTACATCCAAATACTCTTTCTTGTGAAATTTTTAGTGTACAAATAATATTGCTGAGTATGAAGCCTTGTTTTTGGGATTAAATATTGCTACTAGGTATGGTATCAAATGTTTAAAATTTTATGGGGATTCCGAGCTAGTAGTAGCACAAGTTAGATCCAAGTATGCTGTAAAAAATGACAAATTAAAGATATATAAGCATGCTATTTGGGATCAGATTGAATTTTTTGATGCCTTTAACATTGAATGGATAGAAAGGTCAAAAAACATCATGGCTGATTTCCTGGCTAATGTTTCTTTAAAGAATGGTGATTTGACTTTGAGTGGGGTATCAATTGTGGAAGTTAAGAGTATACCAATTGTGCTTGACAATGTTTATAATTAGAAAGTTTTGGAGGATGACAAAGATATTCTTAGGTTTATCCAGTGCCTTGACCATTATGAAGGCTAGCATGTAGATTGTAATTCTTTAGTTGAGGTGATGGCAATGATACTATTTTGGGCAATGAGGTTGTCCAATTAAGTTCTAATTAGATTCCTAAGGGGATGATAGAACTAAAAACATGGTTCAGTGATCAAGATGATCATCTATCAAATAGGAGCATTGCTAAAATTGTGGATTTGTAGGAAGTAAATTTAGGATAAAAAACAACACCTCAAATGGTATATATTGGAAGGAGGTTAGATTCCCATGTTAGGAAAAATATGATAAAATTGCTAAGGAAACACAAGCATGTGTTTTCATAGTCATATGAGGACCTAAAAGCCT
This sequence comes from Thuja plicata, assembly GCA_018584345.1. Lineage (NCBI taxonomy): Eukaryota > Viridiplantae > Streptophyta > Pinopsida > Cupressales > Cupressaceae > Thuja > Thuja plicata. Next base: position 1,662,139 of record MU228492.1, on the reverse strand, counting down.
ACAGGGAGGACCTTTTCCAACATGAGATCCCACTTAAACTAGATGCCAAGCCATTTAGACAAAAGTAGAGGCAAATCAACCCATTATTATCTCCCAAGATGCAACTAGAATTGATGAGGCTGAGGGATGTAGGGATTAGTAAACCCATAAGACATTCAACTTGGGTCTCTAATATGATCCCAGTAAGGAAAAAGAATGGTGATATAAAGCTTTGTGTTGATTTTAGGAACTTGAATATTGCATCCTTATAGGATAACTATTATTTTCCTAACATGGAGGCGATGTTGCACAAAGTTACTAGTTGTGATTTATTGTCAATGATGGATGGTTTTTCAGGCTACAACTAGGTGTTAGTAAATGAATTAGAGAAATTTAAAACTACATTCACTACTCCGTGGGGAACGTATGTGTATAGTAGGATGCCCTTTGATCTCATAAATGCAGGGCAAAATTCTAGAGAGCTATGGATGTTACATTTAAGGAATTTATTAATTTATTTATGGTGATCTATCAAGATGATTTGACAACATATTCCAAGAAAGCAGAGGACCATTGTGGGAATTTAGAAAAGATTTTTAATAAGGCTCTGGAATATGGTGTTTCTTTGAATCCTAAGAAATGTCAGTTTGCAGTAATAAAAGGAAAGTTGTTGGGAAATATTGTGTCAAAGGAGGGAGTAATAATTGACCCAGAGAGGTTAAAAGCAATTCAGAAGGTCACTGCTCCAAAAATGTCAAAGGGGTACAATATTTCTTAGGTAATATTAATTTTGTGTGGAGGTTTATTACAAAATTTGCAAAGATTATTAAGCATATAATTAAATTGTTGAAGAAGGAAGAAAAGTTTGAGTGGGATGAAGGAGCACAATTTGCTTTTGAAAAGATCAAGAAGGCAGTTCAAGAAGCACCTGTTTTGAGGTCTCCTGATTACAGTAGTCCATTTTCATTATTTTCTTTTGCATCTTTTCATATAATTGCTGCTGTGTTACTGCAAAAGGATGAGGAGGGTTGTGAACATCCCATTGCATTTTTTAGTAAATATCTCCAAGATGCATATTTGTACTATGAGATGATGGAAAAACAAGCATATGCCCTGGTTAAAACTGTGTAATCATTCAGACCTTATTTGGTTTGTGCAAAAGTGATTGCATATGTACCTCATGCAACAATCAAGGACATTCTTACCCAATCAGAAGTCATTGGTAAATGATGCAAATGGATAAATAGGATTTAAAAATTTAATTTGGAAATCCATATTACCAAATTAGTAAGAGCATTAGGCTTAGAAAAGCTAATGATTGAAGATAATATGGATTTGGTTCAGGTAAATAATGTAGGAATACAAGATTTAACAGTGACTAGTATTAAAATACAACCTTGTTATGTTGATATCATGTACTTTCTAAAAAATGCCAAATGCCTCAAGATTATGAATGATAATTAGAAAAGAACCCTCAGGTTGCAAGCCCAAAGATACACATTAATACATAGAGATTTATACTGGAAAGACATAAAAGTTGTACTTTTTTTATTCTTAGATGAAGGGCAGGATGAAAAGGTCCTAAAAGAAATGCATGCTAGTGTGTGTCGTGGACTTTATTCTGCCAAGAATACTGCTCACAAGATCCTAAGGGCTGGTTATTTTTGGCCTTGTCTATTTAAATATTCCTTAAAGTTTGTACAAAAAATGTGAAGCATGTCAGAGATTTGCTTCCAAGCTAAAGTATTCTGGTGCTTTGTTACTAAATTCAGTAGTGGCTGAGGCACCTTTTCCATGTGGGAGATTGAACTCATTGGGGAGTTTTCAGAAAAATCTAGCGGTGAACATAGTTGGATATTGGTTGCCACAGATTACTTCACAAAATGGATAGAGGCAATTCTTACTAAGAAGGCAACTAGTAAGGTGGTCATTAATTTTATGATGGAAAATGTTCTGACCAGATTTGGTGTCCCTAGAAAATTGATAATGGACAATGCTATGTGTTTCATGTCAGAAGAATTTAAGGATTTTTGTGATGAATATGGAATTATGATGTCATAATATTTCCCATATCATCCCCAAGCTAATGGACAAGCAAAATCTAGTAATAAGAGTATTATGTAGATTTTGAAGAAAATTGTGAAAATAAACAAAAGAGCTTGGAATTCTAAGTTAAAATTAGCTTTATGGGTTGATAGAGAAATTGTGAACAAGGCTACTGACAAGTCCCCTTTTGAATTGGTGTATGGTATGCAGACCAGGTTACCATTGAATAATTTAATTCCTATTTATAAATTCATTGAGGATGAAGGGTTGGAAGTAAGTAATGCCATGCATGATGGAATGGTCCATTTAGTTGAATTGGATGAAATCAGACGAGAAGGAAAAAAGAAAAACTTGAAGAGGCAACAAAAAATGAAATATATTTTTGAGAAAAGAGCTAGTAATAGAAGGTTTCAACCAGATGACATGGTATTATAGTGGAATGCTAAGGCTGAAGACAAAGGGAAACATAAAAAATTTGAATCCTTATGGTTAGGGCCTTATATCATTCATTAGACACATGGTAAGGATTCATATTTCTTAAGAAATTTGGATGATGAGGTATTGGAGTTTCCAATGCATGGAAAATTCCTAAAACCTTTCTTTAATTGAGGTTTCTTTCCATGCATAGTAGTCATGTATATAGGTAGTTGGTTTTAGGTGTGCTGGTGTTCTGTAGAATGTGCATTTGTATATATTCCTGAGTTTTTGTTGCAAAGCTTTGTCTTGTCCCTGGTCTGCTTTTCCTAGAGTTCTAGTTTCTTGTCTAATCTTCCAATCAAGCATCCTCAATTAGAGCCACTATTGGGCATATTTTCTCCATTTTCCATGTATATTGACTTGGTCCTGGTTAGGGTTGCAAAAAGTTTTCTTTTCTGCTAGGCTGTTAGAACTTGTCAAAACTTTTCATGGTTCTGTGCCTTTGCTCCTATCTCTGTAATTAATTTTTAGTCTCTTGCTAAAGCCCTAAGTCTTTTTGTGCAAGCTCAATGCTAAAACCCTAAACCCTCAAGAATTGTTCTATTTTGAAGTTACCTATTTCAAGTAACTTTAGTCTTTTAAGTCATGTACTTTTAATCCTTGTCTTTATCTCCTGATCTCACAATCGAGATCAAATGTTCTTTTTAATCCAGAGACTTAGTGTGACCCTTTATCTCTTAATCTCAGAATGATATGGAATATACTTTAAGGATTGTGAGATTAAGCCCTGGCTGTCAATCTTGTTTTGATCGTTTGATGTGTGTTGGATCTTCGAATCAAATCAAGGGTTAAGACTTATGTTGAACAATTTGGCGATTCAGTTTATCTCTAGATCTCGTAATGGAACCTGAGTTTAGCCAAGTTAGACAAGGTTAATTTAGAGATCATGAGATTAAGTCTTCATCATTGATGCAAATAAAATCTTGTGGCTGTCGCCAGATCTCATAATGAAGTCAAGGTTAAGATAATCTTTGGGAGATTCAAAGATTGATTTAGTAGTTGAATCTCCAGTTTTGACCCGAGTTAAGGATAACCATTAGAGATCATGATATTTGCTTGGTTGCTGGTGAAGAGCACCTCCTATTTTGGCTTGATGATTGGGTTAGATTTTATTTAGGGTTTTTAGTAGTTTTGTGTGTTTGTAATAAGATCCAATGGTTATTTGATCCAAGCATGTCCTATTTTTTTTGTAAAAGCAAAAGTTGGTCCTAGGTTCAAAATGTTGTCAAATGGTCTAAAAGTTGCTAATTTTGAGAAAATATGGGAAATGGTCTCCTCTAGGGTCCTAAGTGTCCTAACTAGGGTCCTAGGATAGCTCAAGGAACATCTATTTGACCAAAATCATCAAAAAGGTCAAAAAGCAAGAAATGCTCAAAAGTTGCTAGAAACTTTTTGCAAGTTTTGCAAAAAGTTGCAAATGAAGGAATGGACGGTTGTAACCACCCATTCTCGGGTATTTGAGCATGGGATGAATAATTTTAGAGGTTAATGAATTTTTAGTTGCAGACCACATGTGTGCACAAACTGTACGGATGAATTTATGAGTTTTCCTTGCAATCATAGTGTTTTTGCAATCTTGTACGGTTGTGTACGGATTAGATTGTACAATATAACTCTATGGGAGTTTAGAGTTTTATTTTAGCTTTATTTTTCATATTAAATTTTGATTTCAAGTTTAGGGATTGTAAAGTTACACTTTGTTTTAGGTGTCTGTGTCTGCAACTTCCATTTACAGAGTTACAGGAACAAAAATGGTTCTAACCTAAGCATCCACGGTTGAAAATGAATGAAACCTTGTGAAATGGTAGGTTAGGGTCTGTACATAGTGTTTTGGTATCAGTTTTTTTTCTTTCAACTGAAATCCTAGTTTTGGAGTGATGCCCTAGGCTGACTGCTTGAAGTAGGTGAGCTAGGACAGGGTGAAGATCTAATTGGAAAAGCACACCTATGATATGGTACAGACATTAAGGTGGCATGTGTATAAGCCCTAGAGTGTCCCCTTGAAGGATCAAATGGTTTTAGGAGTTGGAAAGAGGTTTTAAGACCTTGTGGATGTAATTTTTTTAGACTGGTTTGGAGGCCTAATAGATAGGCTAGAAACTAGGGCCGGATACAAATTAGGGTTGTGGGTTTTTTGAAGACTTGTAGCTTTGAATTATTGAAGGGATAGGTGATATATTTCAGAATCATATAGTCTTCCATGGGGTTGTATAGAATAATTTGCAGCATTTGACCAAAAATAGTGAAAATAGACCTAATCCAATTAGGCCTACTAGTGGGTAGCGATAGAAAAGTGCTTGCTAAGGTGGCCAAAAGTGCTTTAATTGTCTTTAATGGACATTTAAGGTATCATGAACATAGGCAAGGGCCTGAGATGAGTTTGGGAAAGAGCCTAAGCAAGGGTTTAGGGTTCTAGAGGGAAACCAAGGAGGAAAAGAAGGTAATTGAAGGGCTAGTTGGACTAGTGAAAGCTGATTGTGGATTGTTTCTTCATCAGTCAACTATACCTAGGATGAAAGTTGAATTAAGGGCCTTGAAGGCTAGATATTGGTGAAGAAGACATTGGAGATTGAACCATTGGATGGTTCAAAAAAGTGGATCTTAGTTTGGAGAAAGACAAACTCATAGAACTCTAGACACTCTGCATCAGTCACTTGATCTCCAGATTGGACTTGAGTTAAGTAATGCTGCTGAGATTAGATTTGGACTATTGATCAGAGTAGAGATGTGCGGGTTGTGCTGGATCACTAAATGTGTCAAAAAGTCAAAGTTGCATTCAACGATTCAGAGGTAATGAGACAAGATGCAGACACATGTTTCAAAGGCAGAAGGATCTTAGGGTTATCGCTAGATCTCATAATATGACTTGAGTTAAGTAAAATATTCATTGACTTGGAGTTTGCCTTATCTCTGAATCTTTAGATATAATCATGGTTAAGATAAGTAAGGTCAGGTTTCATCCACCGATTTGGAGATAAGAGACATTATGACCGATACATTAAAAGGCAGGTTACAAGGATAAATTAAAGTTGCAAGTTAGATCTGACGGTGGGTGTTAAGTATTAAAGATAAAGATGCACAAGATATAAAATTGAGGCATTGTGCTTGGTTGACATGTGGCATTGTTGACATCATGGTCTCAGAGGTTGCTAGGGTGGATAAAAGATAGTCAAGATTGTTAAGATCTTGTGGATGACATTTTTCCTTAAGAAAGATGTGCACAACAGATAATGATAGAGGCAAAGTGACGGATTGACACATGTCCTTCTAGGTCAAGTGGGACCTTCAGTTTTGTAACAAGGGTGTGATTAAAGGGCTATCAAGTTTAAAAGGATCTAACGGTCGGCGTAAATAATTAAAGGAGAGATGTTCAAAGATTAGTGATAAAGGCATCACACCTGCGTGCCACTTGTTCAATTAGATCTTTGAAGCCTAGATAACTTAAATTTCATCAACGACTGTGTTTTAAAGTGCAAAAAGGATACAATCTGGACCATCAATGGAAAATTCAGTGCTAGGTGTAACCGTTACAACCATTTTTTGAATATTTAAATGATAATCCTAAAGGATAATATATTTTTTCATTAGTATACAAAGGAAATAGTTTTTGAACCATCGGTAACATGATCACCAAAAGATAGGTTTATAGTGCAAATTGACACAATAGTTCACAAAGGTCACCAAATATGCTAAGTGCACTATCACCGATAGATAGTTTACAGTGTAAACCGACAACACACTTTACTGAGAAAACAGACAGACAATTTACAGAGCAACCTGAGAAGCAAAATGTCTATAGAAACATCACCGAGGAAAGACTACAGAGAAAACTGAGCACCAGTCTACCGAGAGACGAATTTAATTCTGAGAAATGTGGATCTAAGTTACACATTAGATAAAACACTTGAGTTTTATAATTAGCTTTAATTCTTATCTTTAAAACCATTTCTTGAGGGAAAAGTAAAGCATATGTAATTGTTTTAATCAGTCTAACTGATTGTAAACATGCGAACTCAGAGATCAAGGTCAAGTTGTAAACCTTTGATCACAGAGTTTTTATTTTAAAGCGTGAAACCTAGATAGGTCAATATATTATATAAATAGATATAGAAATCAATCAGACAATGATGATTGTAGCCGCATCAGATATCTATGGATCAGATAGAGAGTTTTATGCAAAAGGAAAACAAAAGATGAAATCAATTATGAAGAACAAGATTCAAGGCTATCGAGCAGAAAAAAAAGTATTAATCAATCACTATAGGTGATACTTATACATTATGTACGTAAAGGATTTGTATTCAGCAATTCAGGATTGCACACTATCAGGTTAACAAGTATTTTTGACTGCATTCTAACAAGTGTAGCAAATAGAAGAAATCCTTTAAGAAGGTGGATTTAACAATCCTTATGTAAATCTCTTAACCAAGTGCACACTTAACAATGTTGCTAAATCTCTTAACCAAGTAGACCTAACCAGTCTAAAATGTTACTCCTAATAGGGTAAGATCATCAGAAGTGATCACACTTGTAGCCTTAACCGACACCTTCCATTCTGCAGATAGTGAAGCTTTGTGGGTTTCATCCCCACCGCATTTTTTACCTTCTAACAGGGGTTTTTTGCATTACCAATTCTTGTGTCATGTGTACTTACATTTCATGAATGGTTGTATGAATTTTTACATGTAATTAAGAATATGTTTTGATATTACATGCATAAGGTAGAAAACATCAATGATCGGTAATGCAAGAACATAGCACTAATGGTTAATTGATAAAAAGTTTTAAGGGTACTGATTCACCCCTCCCCTCTCAATACACACCATTCCATTATTCCAACAATTGGTATCAGAGCTAGATCTCTTATTTGGAAAAGTTTAAATCACTTGAGAGAAAAGATCATACGATGGAAATGTATAAGCTAGACAAGAATATTGAGAACCAAAAGTTGCAGATACAGATCTTCTATGAGCAATAAAAAGAAGAAAGAATCAAGATAAGAGAGCTACTGGATGAAAGAAAAGTTATGGAATCTCATTGCAATGAAAAAAACTATCATGAAGAAGAGATACCTAATTTGTTTGAGTCATCAAGATCTACATCTAAAAATACATCAGACACATCTGAACGAAGCATTACAAGTCTGAATGAAATCAATCAACATCTAAAAGAGCAAGTAAAGGTACTACAAATCGGTCAAGAGACACAAATGGTAAGAATGATTGATGTTATGAATAATGCTAGACAAGCTGAACAAGAAATAACATTAGCTATTTATGACAGGAGGAAGATCACTGAAAAGTTACAAGAGAGAGAGACTGAAATACAAAGACTTACTAAACATCATCATGAGATCACCAATCAAATAGTTCTTATGAGTCCTGAGGAAAATCGAGTGAACATAGAACTCAATGGGAAATTGGAAGCTATTGGTGATCTAAGAGAAGAAAATGGGAGACTAAAGCATGAAGCAAGGATTCAACAACAACACAATGATATGATCAAGAAAGCTGAAGAAAGTACAAAAAGAATGGATGATTTTCTGGATGGACAAAGAAGACTCAACAACAATACCATTCTAGGATATACCAAGCATGGAGAATCATCAAACCAAGTTGATCAAAAAGATGTATACACAAATCCAAGACCAACGAAGGATTCATGCAATCATTATGGAAAACCATGCCACACATCAAATTTTTGCAGGAGCAAAGCTAAAGGTATTCCTAAATCCACATCTACACTCATAGGTAATTGTTATAACTGTAAGAAGAAAGGACACAAAGCACATGAATGCAGATCTAAGGTAAAACAACCAAAGAAGGAATCCTACATGGAAAAATATTGTTCCACTTGCAAAATGCATGGGCACACATCTCTTGAATGCAGGAAAAAGAAAAAGCAAGCATGGAAACCAAAAGAACAAGAAAATGCTTATCAACAAAGAAGAGTCGGTAACTCATATGTTTGGGATTACAACACATGGGAAAATTGCACATGTGGTAGATATGGACACATAGTTGCAAACTACATGAGAAAATGGACAAGAAAGTCTAGAAGCTAGACTAACTTCAGAATGGAATGCTTACACTGTCATAAGGTTGGTCATCTAAGAAAGGACTGCAGAGACCGAGTGACAGAGTCAAGAACTTTTTCTAATGGAAATATGATTAAAGACATCAGTAATATGAGAAAAAAAATGTGGAGGAAAGATACAAACACTGATGATGCTGGACCAAGAAATACAATTGGTGACACCTTATCCAATGGATCTGGTGATATCACCACCCCCACCTAAGAAGAACAAGTAAGTATGGAACTGCACTATACAAAGCTATATTTTACATCAATTCCCTTATACATTGATAATATGCCAAATTAGCATGAATGAAGATGCACTATGGTATTACTTGCTATGAATTTGTGAATCCAATCTCGTCGGTTAATGAATACCGAGAATCATTGGTGTACATATAAAATCTAAGTTGTTAATGGAAACTGAGCATCATCTGTAATAATGTAAAAATACAATGAAGTCATTGCTACATACTGAGCACCTTCAGTGAACATGTGAAAGGTTAATTGATTTGACACTTACCTCGAGCGTCGTATTCTCACTGAGGATGAATTTGGTATGTTCCTCGAGCAACTCCGTCTTTGACCACTGAGAAGTAGGTAAAGCATTTATTGCACCACTTAGGGTATCATCTATAAAAGGGCGTCAGAAAGCTCATTCTTTCACAAAGTGATTAAGAGAGAAGAGTAGAGCGACCAACAACGACTACATTATAGAGAGAATCACAAGTACATTTATGATTACTTTGATAGATTCACAACAACTACAACAGATCAAGTGAGTAACTAAGACTCACCGAGAAAACATATTTTTTATGAAAAAGCCCTAATTTCCAAAAACATGGTAAGCACATCGCGCATTTCCAAGATCAAGAATGAAAAGGATAAAAAGGTTAATTTGATCAAGAACTCTACATGTGAAGAGCCTAAGTACAAATTATGCCCCGAGGTTTCATCACAACCTGACAATGCTGGAGCATTCTCAAGCATACCACCTAGGGTTTTTCTACTCGAGGATGTCTGAGCCTATGTCCAATGTAAGGTTGTAGAGATCGAAGATCTTGAGGTTGAAGAAGCTTACAAGAAGCTTTACAAAAATAGACACATCAAGGATGAACATAAACACATTGAGGTAAAAGTGTTGAAAATCCCCTAATGTTCCCGAAGGAATTCAAAAGTGAGTGGATTCAAATAGTACTCAGCAGAGTACATGACAATAAAATATGGTTAGATGAACTGAAACCAATCACCAAGGATGTAATACATGCAGTAACTGGTTATCCAGTAATCGAAAAGGTCAAAGCACTCAACATCTTCCTAGCCCTGATGTATAAAAGATGACAAGTGCAATATGGAATGATAGAGGTTTAAAGGTAAACTCCATCACCGATCCCTAACTAAAGTTTGGTGCATGTGTACTGGGATACAAGGTATTCCAAGCCAGATGATTAAATAGTATAGCATGCAGAGGAGTTGACACTTAGGATGTAATACATGCAGTAACTGGTTATCCAGTAATCGACAAGGTCAAAGCACTCAACATCTTCCTAGCCCCGATGTATAAAAGATGACAAGTGCAATATGGAATGATATAGGTTTAAAGGTAAACTCCATCACCGATCCATAACTAAAGTTCGGTGCATGTGTACTGGGATACAAGGTATTCCAAGCCAGATGATTAAATAGTATAGCATGCAGAGGAGTTGACACCTCCCATAAGATTGTGATGAAGGGATTACAACTGGACCTATCCGAGCTTCTATTGAAGAAATTAGAGGAGAACATGAGGACAATTAGGTCAATAAGGACTAATTCATGTAAGTTCAGATAACTCCTCATGTGTACATTTTTCTATTTCCATAACTACTTCCCACCTGTTGGTAATATCAATTGGGACACTACCCGACCAGTAAAAATACAAATTAGTGAATTTATCAAGTCACTAGGAGACAGTTTTACATCAGTCATGGATGCATACTTCACTACCTTTAAGGATAGAATACAAAAGAGGATAAAGATACCTAAACAACTAGTGGAACTGTATAAGGATGATATATGTTTCATAGTAGATATCGACATCACGTTGATAAAACTAGCTATACCGAGGACAACATGGTTACCACCTTTAGATTCTGAGATCAACATTGATCAGGAAAAGAATGCTATTGAAGCATTACTGAATGAGGTCTTAGACAAATCATTACCAAGATTTGGAACTTATGAAGAAGCTAAGGCCATAATAAAAATAGTCGTAGTTGTTAAAAAGATAAATCTTAAGAAGACTATAATGGTAAAGACACTTGAGAAGAAGCTGTCGGTAAATGAAGAAGGAACATAACAAAAAGATGACACCGAGGGACAGTCACCCGTCAATGAAGGTGAAAAAGTGAGTGACTCCGTGTCCACAGAATCTAATGTACCACCACCAAAGAAACCAAGGACTACTACTGCATCAAGAAAAAGGAGTCAGACTACCAAAGATGCAAATTCTGCATCGGTGAAGAAAGGTACAGTAAAGACCTATAAAAGAAAGTTTCAAACTGGGAAACAGGCACCGAGGCAAAGAAGGAAATACATCCAAGGTAAAGAGGACAAGGATGACACTGCTTAGGATGAGAGTGAACAAGCACTCCAACCTGAAAAGCACAAATTTCCTATGATAATTGATGAGATTGCTGCATCAATCGTCAAAACAGGTAGCATATCAAATGCTAAGATAAGGCAATGGTTAACCTTATCTCTCGAGGATCAGAAAAACATTGAAGAAGCCATCATTTAGGAAATGATTGCATTCAAATATGTACCATTACAATTTAATAAAATGATGCCACAAGAACTGAATCAAATTTTTTTGGCAAGGTGGACTTATGCATTGCATACTGAAAAGATGATAAGGGAAAGATCCCTAGTAACAATTATGCCACCTAAGTTAAAATTTGAGGAAATTGAGGAAATGATGAAGAAGCATACAAGGAAATTCTCAGCTAAGATGAGAGCATACAAGGTACTAGAGGGAAAATTAATTAAATCCACATTAATGAAACATGGAATCAAATATTCAATCCACCTAAGGAGGATTCAAGCCCCGAAAAGGTATTAGCTCTTACCGAGACCCCTCATAATGAAGATAAAGAGGCTACACTGAGCCCAATCTTCATAAATGATACTGAGGACATCAATGTAGTTGAGTTGAAAGCATAGGAAAGAAAGGCCATGGATGATGTATCTTAGATAATTCAATCACTATTAGATTCAACAAAGGTCACCATCAAAGATATACTACTTATTAATGATTCTGATGATGAACCCAAGAAAGATGAAGATATAACTACTGCCACCGAGTAGGAAAAGGAAAAGGAAAAGGATACCATGAATGTAGCACAGGTAAATATACGAGGTGACATGCCACTATTGATACAAGCTATCAATATCATAATAGAGGCAAAGGAGAAGACACCTGAACTTGATGCAACCACACTGATGGACACATGAGTTGAACATGAGAAGCAACAAGATACACAAGAGTATAATAAAGATGCAAGTGGAGAGGAGAAAAAAGGTGATGCCACTGACAAGAACACCAAGGGTGAAATGGCTACAAATACATAAAAGAATGATGTAGAGACATCTACAACCAACCGACAGGTGAATATCAAGCAGCATGATAAAGGCACAACACTTCCAAAGCCTTCACAAAGTACATCAGACCAAGCAAAGGAACTTGCTATGGTATTACATACAACTTCTTCCACTACTCTTGCAAAGAAGAAGAAGAAGAAGAATAAGAATCCAGTAACATTGGATGAAATCATTGATATACCAAACTGTGATCCTAGAACATTGGAGCTAGTGTCACTTACAAAGTATGGTGAACTTTGTAAAAGAAAGGAAATACATGACAAGCTCAAAAAGGAGCACAAGAACTCACAAGTCCTAGAGAACACAAAGGAAATACTTTTGCAGATTGTACCTGACAAAGATATTGATCAAAGTGCACCTATAATTGATCAATTAGAAGTTCTTACCAATGCCATCACATCACAAAATTTAGATACAAACAAGGCAATAGGGGAATGTGCAGAGAAGAAGTGTCTATACAAGCTTAGTGAGAAAATCAGCCAAGAAGTGGTAGAACAAAAGATAACACTTTCTGAATTAGTTACTACTATAGAATCGATAATATTAGAAGTAGTAAATTTAATTCAAAATTTGTGCACATTAGAATCTTTCACTACCGAGCATAGTGACAAGTTGGGCAAAATTTATGAAGATCTTAAAGCAAGTGCACAAGGTCTCAGAACCAATGACAATGCATTCAAGTTGAATTATGAGAAGCTTGTAAAATCTAAACAGTTGAGACATGATATTCAAGAGGTAGAATCCAAACTTTGAGATGAGGTAACCAAGCTCCAAGCTATACTACTACCCAATCTCACATTACTACAATAACATATGACTTTGATAAGAACACTGATTTCCACCCTGGAGATGTCTGTTACAGAGAGCATATATGATATGCATGCCAAACTCACCTTGGAAATCATGTCCCTTAAGCACCTCAAAGAGAAATGGGAGAAGCAAATGGAGGACATTCAAAAATCCCATTCCTACATTTTTGACAAATTGTAAGTAGAACGCCTTTGTCATTATTTCAAAGAAAGGGGGAAATAATATGATAAAGGGGGAAATAATAGAAAAGGGGAAATGATAAGGTGAAAGGGGGAAATGATAAAAGAGGAAATATATGTATAAAGGAAAATGTATCATGTACATACACTACACCGAGGCATGCACATAGGGGGAGTAATATTGACAAGGTAAAAAGTTTGGTGTACATACTGAACATTTCAATTTTTGCACATATTAGTTTTCGATACTAATGACAAAGGGGGAGATTGATAATCTTAAAGGATAATATATTTTGTCATTAGTATACAAAGGAAACAATTTTTGAACCGTCAGTAACATGATCACTGAAAGATAGGTTTATAGTGCAACCCGACATAGCAGTTCATAGAGGTCATCGAAAATGCTAAGTGCACTATCATCGACAGACAGTTTACAGTGTAAACTGACAACACACTTTACTGAGCAAACTAACAAATAGTCTACGGAGCAACCCGAGAATCAGAATGTCTACAGAGACATCACCGAGGAAATGCTACAGAGCAACCCAAGAACCAGTCTACCGAGAGACAACTTTAATTCCAAGAAATGTGGATCTGAGTTACATGTCGAATAAAACACTTGAGTTTTAAAATTAGCTTCAATACTTATCTTTAAAACCATTTCTTGAGGGACACATGAAGCATATGTAATTGTTTTAATCAGTCTAACTAATTGTAAACATGGAAACTAGGAGTTCAAGGTCAAGTTGTAAACCTTTGATCATAGAGTTTTTATTGTAAACTGTGAAACCTAGATAGGTCAATATATTGTATAAATAGATGTAGAAATCAATCAGACAATGATGATTGTAGCCGCATCAGACATCTATGGATCATACAGAGAGTTTTATGCAAAAGGACAACAAAAGATGAAATCGGTTATGAAGAACAAGATTAAAGGCTACCAAGAAGAAAAAAAGGTATTAATCAATCACTATAGGTGATACTTATACATTGTGTACTTAAAGGATCTGTATTCAACAATTCAGTATTGCACACTATCAGGTCAACAAGTATTTTTGATTGCATTCTAACAAGTGTAAAAAATATAAGAAAACCTTTAAGAAGGTAGATTTAACAATTCTTATGTAAATATCTTAACTGAGTGCACACTTAAAAGTGTTGCTAAATATCTTAACCGAGTAGACCTTACCATTCTAAAATGTTACTCCTAACAGGGTAAGATCATCGAAAGTGATCACACTTGTAGCCTTAACTGACACCTTCCATTCTGCAGATAGTGAAGCTTTGTGGGTTTCATCCCCACCATAGTTTTTACCTTATAACAGGGGTTTTATGCGCTACCAATTCTTGTGTCATGTGTACTTACATTTCATGAATGGTTCTATGAATGTTTACATGCAATTAATTTTATGTTTTGATATTACATGCATAAGGTAGAAAAGCATCAATGGTTGGTAATGCAAGAACATAGTACTGATGGTTAATTGATAAAAGTTTTAAGGGTACTGATTCACCCCTCCCCTCTTAGTACACACCATTCCATTATTCAAACATTAAATCCTTTCTCAGGGTTTTCAAAATGGTGATCTGTGTCGTCTTGTTGCAGAACAGTAAATATGTAAATTTGATCTCTTGGGTGATATATGAATAGTTGTTAGATGTTGTATGAAGGAAAGATAGGAATTTTTGAATGAATTTAAACATAGATTATCTCTTTAGGGTTTCTGGTTAACTTTTAAATTAGTTTGAAATCCTTTATTTTGGCTTTTCTGTTCTTTTCCATTAATAGGTCTTTTGCCAGAGTGATTTAAGGTGAAAATCAGATGTGTTTTTGGATCCTGAGCTTTTCCAGAAAGGGTAGTTGGCTTTCTATAATTCTAAAGGGTTAGGTTTTTTGAGGTAATTAATGCACATCGGACATTCCATTTATTATTCATGTTGTAGGGTATTGTGCTTGATTGTTTTCCTAGGGTGGATGGTGGCTAGATCAGATTTTATCAGCAGAATGTCTTAAAGAAATGTTTCAACTAGAAGATGATAGAGCTTATTGTTTGTTGAAGTAAATTAATGATTCTCTGTCCTGTAATATTTTAATTTTTTATCTGTAACCCTAATGAATCAAAGCTTGTTGCAATCCTTATTTCTATAAAAGGATTTCTAGGATCACTTAGCGGGGATGGGAATTTTATGCCACAAAAGGCTTGTAATGCTCTGCATATTTTGATCAAGTTTATCAATGGTCTCCTTGGCTTTGATTTCATATGTATTTGATGTTGTAATATCAATATATGTGTGTACTTCCTATGATTTGCATGATTTGATTGAATAGTTGTCTCTATTTCAGCTTGTATACTCATTTAGATTGATTGATAAGGACATTTCAGTCCATCACTTTGTAAGGCAGCGTGTCAAACTGGTTTAAGGTTTCTTTCAAGGAGAGAATTAAATCCTTAAGGTAGTTTCAGTGAGTAAAGGGTTGTAACAAATTTGATAGTTATTTCTTCTTGTAAGAAGTATGAATGGATTATGTAAGGCATAGTCTCATTGAGTGATTATTTACATGATTTAAATTTGATATATCTTTGTTATTGAAGGTATTTGCATATTAAGTGACTCCATGCCCATTGGATAAGGCACTGGTTTGATATGTTAGATTGTGTGGTTCCCATCAATTCCTTATACAAACTGTTATCATTTTTTATTTTATGTTATACTTGTTATGCCCTCCTATTTGAAAATATACTAATATTTAAGGTAGAAGTTAGGTACACCCTGTGTGTGTGTGTATTTGGGTACCTGTTGAAAATAACACAAACACTTAATAGGTCATTGAATTAGTTCAAATGGTTAGTTAAAATGTTAAAAACCACTAATATCGGCCTATTGCCTTCTAACTAGAAAGAGTGTAATTAGTTACATATCAGCCCTCAGAATATGCTACAAATCAGTGACCAATACTATTCTAGCATGAAGGATTTGAATCAAATTTAGACTAAAAAGATGAAAAATCATGCAATCTAGCTTTAAAAGATGAAATGAAAACAATAAACTAGCATGAGATAATAGATGAAATGTGAGTCTAGAGTGAATCTAATAGCATAACAATATATTTTTGATCTAAGGTGAAGGCTTATTTGCTCTCAAAACAGGCTTCTATTTATAGAAGAATGAGAGAGAGAGAGGGGGGACAAGGTTCATTTATGAATTAGGAGACTCATAAATGAATATGTAAGAGTCATTAATGCCCAAGGCATTAATAAGGCATGGGAGAGACATAGGCTTAAGGTATTCATATTAATGAAGGTATTGATGAAAGCCTTAAAGAGGGAAGGGAGGATGTAAGAGAGTATGGACTTTAAGAAAGTCCAACTTGAGAAAGTGGACTTTCTCAAGTGGGTGGAGTTGCTAAGTATTCCTTAATGGAATGTGACAACATTAGGAG
>MU228492.1:1608392-1620271 GCA_018584345.1 Thuja plicata | reverse complement strand
AGAATAGTCCCAAAGGATGACTGAGAGGGGGGGGGGGGTGAATCAGTTATTAGCTAATTTAATTATTTTCCTTTATTAACTCCAGAATATAATAAAGTAAATGCACATTCAAATAACACAATAGACAACACCACAATTTGGTTACAGGGAAACCAAATGGTAAAAACCCCGGTGGGAATTAATACCCACAATAAACTATACTTGTTTATAATGATTCCTATTAGAAGATCTTGCAACCCTGTTAGGAGTTGTTCTTTACAATGCAATAATTATAGTGACCTAATTAAGGGTCAGACCCTGTTAGGATTCTTTTACAAATAACCCGGTTAAGGGTGAGGACTCACTGTCCAAAAGCTCACTACTTTAATGGTGAAGGCTACAACCTTTTGAAGAACATATATGCACTATATCTGATGATGAACTATAGAGTAGACCTACTATCTCGATCAGTTCCAGTGTATTTTAATCTTTCACTTCTTCTTCACATAGATCCTTGATGAATGAAACACAACTGATATTCTGCTCTGTACATTTTCTGTCTCTTATCTTATCATTCACACTTAGTGTTCCAAAATTGACTTTCTATAAGTATCTTCCTCAAAGTATGAGATCATGGGACCTATTAGAAAACTCTTCATAACATCCTTGTTGGCTTTACTAATCATGCAAGCATAATTACAACCTCGCAATATAAACTGAATAGACGCGACGCTTCACTAAGTCAGCCTCACCAAATTAACTCTAACTTTGCAATCTTGTTAAAAAAAATTTGGTGCCTTTGGATAACTATATTTAACTCATAACTAATCTTGAATATACACATGCATATCCCAAAGATAGGCGCAACTCAAGAACCAATGCAAAATGTTAGCTCTGTACAAACACATATCAGAAACTGTAACTGCCACATAAAAAAATTACACAACATAACTGAAACTTCATATATAACCATGGAAGGCTAGATATCATCATTCTGATAAGTACATATAGATCACTACTATATATTATATGTTGTCATCAATGACAAACATACAATCAACTAGCTGCCAGAAGTAAATATCCAACACTTAAACTGATTTATGAATATGCCTTTGTCTATTTGTTTTACATTTAATCCCAAAAATATTTGATAGGTCCAATCATGCTCATTTCAAACTCACTTTTCATCTCTTTGGAAAATTCTAAACTAAGCTTGTCATTACCTCCAAAGATAATGTCATCAACAAAGATAGCAACAAGTAATAGTCGATTAGGTGTCTCTCTCATGAATAAGTTACAATTTGCTGCTCCCTTTTTGAACCCAATATTTGTCAAGTAACCATCAAGTCTCTCATACCAAGCTCTTGGGGCCTGTTTAAGTCCTTAAAGGGCTTTCTTTAGTTTGCATACCATTTCTGGTTTGTCTGATAAATTAAATCCTTCAGGCTGTTCTATGTAAACTTCTTCCTTCAAGTCACCATTCATAAAAGTTGACTTGACATCCATTTGATATACTTTAAAGTTTTTGAATGTTGCATAGGCCAAAAACAACTTGACATCTTCCAGTTTTCTCACAGGGGAAAAATTATTAGTGTAGTCTAATCCTTCTCTCTGCACATATCCTTTACATACTAGTCTTGATTTGTTTCTTACCACTGTACCTTCTTCATTCATCTTATTCCTGAACATCCACTTTTTTCCAATCACATTTTTGTCACAAGGTCTAGGAACCAATTCCCATGTATCATTCTTGATTATCTGATCTAATTCTTCTTTCATAGCTTTCTGTGAATCTGGATCATTTGATGAATCTTCAACACTTAAAGGTTCAATTTGTGAAAGTAAACATACCTCTTCATCAACTGTTAAACCTTTTTCTTTAGATCTTGTCAAAACTCTACTGCTATGATCTCCAATGATATCTTCCTTTGAATGGTATCTAGTTGTGAATTTTGGAACTTTAGGTGTGGTATCTTCATCTGTAATCTATGATTCCTCTTTGCTTGTTTCAGGGTCATTGCATGATACATCAATACAATCAAACATTTCTTCAATAATTGTTTCTTTAATGCTAGGCCTGGGTTCATCTTCAATCATAGGTGCACAATCATAGTATCTTTCTTGAATCATGAACTTCTCATCAATATTCACATGTGTAATTTCAATTATCTTCTTAAATCTCAAGTTAAAACATCTATATGCTTTTCTTTTAGTAGAGTAACCAAGGAAAATACCTTCATCACTTCTGGCACCAAACTTATCAACACCATCATCTCTCTTGATGTAGCATTTTATTCCAAAGATTCTGAAGTATTTTACTGTAGGTACATTACCAAGAAAAATTTCATAAGGTGTCTTATCTGTGCCTGGCCTTAGTTGTGGTGGAAGAATTGGTGAAACCAACATTTGACCTACTTGAGACCCAAATTGTTGCCCTTTTACATGGATATGACTCTTTGTGGTATGGACCTATCTATGCTTACCTCAAAAATCAAACCCTACCTATAGACCAAACCCACGCTCAAAAGTAAAATTTTATAAGACAAGTAGCCCGTTATACTATCCTTTCTGACACATTGTATCGTAAAGGTCTTGACGAAACACTCCTTAGATGTCTAGAGGAAGATGAATCGAAATTAGCTTTAAAAGATGTCCACGAGGGGATTTGTGGGTCACATTCAAATGGCTTAAACCTAGCTAATAAAATCTTATGTATGGGGTACTTTTGGAAAACCTTAGAAAGAGACGCTTGTCAATATGTTAAATTTTGCAAGAAATGTCAATACCATGGAAACTTGATTCATGCACCAGCACAAGAATTGAACCCTTTTGTCACACCATGGCCATTCTATCAATGGGATTTTGACTTGATTGGCATGATTTATCCACCTTCTTCAAACAGACACAAGTATATAATCATAGTGACATAATACTTTACTAAATGGGTTGAAGCTGTCCCTTTATCAACTGCAACAGGAAAACAAATTTCCATATTTATCCTAAATCATTTCATTTGCAGATATGGCATTCCTAATGCCATCATCACGGATAATGGAAAATAGTTTAAGAACAAAGATATTGATGAAATTTGTGACATATTCCACATTACACATCACTCTTCATCCATTTACTATCCCCAAGGTAATTGACAAGCAGAACCTACCAACAAGAACATCCTGGAAATACTTAAGAGATCCGTTGGAAAATCAGGAAAGGATTGGCATGTTCAAATCAATCTAGCATTATGGGCCTATAGGACTAGTATTCGAACCCCGACAGGAGCTACACCTTTTTCTTTGGTTTATGGGGATGAAGCTGTTCTCCCTTTAGAAGTTGAAATACCATCCCTCAGAGTTTCATTGCATGGATTAATAATGGATGAGGATTATAGAGTTTCCCACCTTCAAAAATTGGAATTGTTGGAGGAACATAAAACTCAAGCCTATGATCATTTGAAAGTGTATCAGAATCAAATTTCCAGGAACTATAACAAACATATCAAGCCAAGAAACTTTCAAATAGGAGATCTAGTACTGAGAGAAAATCCAAAAAATTAGTCTGATAGAGAAAAGAAAGGGAAGTGGGAAGAAAATTAGCTTGGTCCTTTTGTCATTATTTCTTCATTTGGGATGAGGACCTACAAATTGGCTGATTGTGATGGTGATGAATTGCTAGAACCTATCAATAACATTCATCTTAAGAGGTTCCACACCTGATTCAGAGAAAAGAGTATCAAAATAAAGAGTATAAGTTGAAGAGTATCAGATGAGTCAAGCATCACCCTTTTACATGAGAAAATTCAAAAATACCAAAAAAGAAAAAAAAGAGAAAAGATCAAAAATACTAAAAAAAAAATCAGAAATTTCAAAAAGCTAAAAATATTTGAAAAAGAGAAAAAAGTGCCTTGGTGAAAACCTAGCAATAGGCACCTTGGTAGCAAAAAAAGAGAAAAAGAGCAATAAACCCAAGAGTTGAAAACCTAGAAATAGGTACCTTTGTCCCTTAGGTGTTTCCTAGTTGCATTTGTACATATTGCAGTTTCCTCATCTCACTTGTCCATATCCTCATTGCATCTGTCATTCGTGCATTGCCCTAATAGAGTCTCAAAGCTGCATTTTGTCACATTCTAGGTTCAGTTTCCCTAAGTATCACATTGATCACATTTATCACTTGGGGGTACACATCATAGATTTTGGTACCAACCGGATTCAATAGTGCAACATTTTGGTCACACATCGGAAGCAGATTTTTGGATTCAGGAGAGATATTTTGGAACCTTTGATGAATATCATTGTTCAACCCTAAACAGTTTGATCACATAACATGATCCTTGAATCTCATTTGACTTATTTTATCAATATTAAAAATTAACACACCCTAAATGATCAGATTGTCTGGAATTCTTATTTGAAAATCTTGATACATCTTGTAAACACTTGGAATTTTTGATGAGTTTTTCATTGCCTTTTTCGAGTCATGTTCTTTTTAGCTAATCAATGATGTTTCGGCTAGATTGGCAAGGATAAAAGACATGATGTTTTTCTTAAGCTTCTGAGTGACTGTTTTGAGGAAGATACTTTAACTTTTGTGAATTAGTCTAAATACATGGTCATCAAAGACTGATAGAGGACATTCATACAGGATAGAGGGTTAACTTTTGTTTATTTATGCAAAAGGATACCTTGGTTATTTAGATTTTCCATTTCCTAATACCAACATCCACTTGCAACATTGAATTCGATTAAACCGGTATTCATACTCCCATAGTTGGTCATCCAACTAGTGAGGGTTGTACTTGGTTTCATAGAAAGGGTTACCACATGCGAGAAAGTCATATTCATATTCTTATGGCTGCAGTGGCACCAGTAAGGATTGTATTGACTCCTAGTTCCACAACGCTCTATGATGAAAATATATCTCCGTTTGCATTCCTTTCGCAAACCTCAAGGACAATTAGTTGCATTGCATTTTACATGTTAGATTAAATTGCATTTTGCATGTTAGATTAATTGCATGTTTCTTTTTCACTTGCGTTCTCAAATGCTTAGTTCTCAAATGGCTTTTCTTTCTAGCAATTTTCCAAGTTCAAGGGGGGGGGGGCAAAGGGTTGACAACACTTCATCAAATCATATGAGTTTCAAGTCATTCAAAAATGAGACTGTCCTTTGCATTCATCATCATTAGTCATTATTCATTATATATTCATGTCAAGAGAAAAATAAGAAAAAAAGTTACATTAAGCATTATTAATTTATCCATATCATCACTTAGAATTGCATATCATAAATTAAATTGTATACATTCCAAAAACACAAAAAGATAGATGCATTTCATTTACCACAAGCACTAAGTATTACATTCATTGCATTGCATAATTCATACATTGTTAAAATGAAAACATATAGAGATAAATTGCATTCACATGATTTGCATCCACTTATCTATGTCCTACTCTAAAACATTTGTATCCATTGCACAATAGAAATAAATGCATCATAGAAACATATAGACATGCATAAAAGGAAATCTCATAACATCATCAAAGGAAAAATCAAAGATCATCATAGATAAATGTCCATCATCAATGTCTATAACATAAATTGGTACATCAAAGGTACATCAATATAATGGTCCATACATCAAAGTCCTGATAAAAAATACATATGATACAATGATATACATCCTGGGTCCATATCTGTCTCATGACCCAGTAGGGGCACCTGATCCATCCCCAGCCAAACCTATGCCTGACCCACCTGCACCATCTAGATCCCTATCACCTTCTCTATCCTGTGCACCAGGAGGTGCGTGACTAGTGCTCACACTAGTCGGTAACTGAGCCAGAGTAGCCAGGAACTGCTGCAGCATGGTCATGACCTGATCTAATCTTGCTGTAACTGTACTCATCCCGGCCTGTAACCCCAAAACATCCTACACTATATCATCTAGAACTGGAGGTGCCTGCAATGCTGGAGGGGCCTATGGTGCCTAAGATGCTAAAGGTACCTACTGTATCACTTATGCTGAGCTCACCTGTGGATCAACCTGTGGTATCTATCCTTGTACAGGAACTTGTCTCACTTGTTGGACCCATCTATGCCTATGTCTGGCCCAATCTGCATCCACTCTCAATGGAGCCTGACCCTGTGGTACCTGTGCCCCTACTAGTCTTTTCCTTGGCTGTCTAAAATCACCACCTCGGCCTCTCACATGGCTGCCTCTCATCTGAGGCCTAGCTGCTCTTTGTACCTGTGGTGCTCTGGGTGCTCTCTGAACTCTGCGCTGGCATGGTCTACCACCATCATTCCCATCATCTCCACCATCACCATCATCCTCAAAAATCTCATCAACATCAGGGATAGGCTCTGCCGGATTTGTGAATCTCATGAAACGATGTCGCATGAACCACTCTCGATACTTTGCTGACATCCCTGCATCTGCCACCTGTGGCATCAGATCCCAAACACCATATCCCAACTGATCTATCTATAGATAGGCTGACTGGTAGTCAACTTGTGCTCCCCACATTGACCTTTTAGCCTGTACTTGAGCATATAATGCCATACCCTGTGGCATATCCTGCATCCGACTGAACCGGCGTAGCACTCTCCCATAGCAGAATCTCTCAATCACCAATAGTGATTGGCCTATCATCCATCAAGGTGAAAACATGTAGGGTAACTCATTGTCATCCTCCCACCATCTCTCACACTGCAAGTACAACCTCCAAACCACCTAATCTATATCATCAATTGTGCGCCTCCAAAAATCAACCTTGCCCAGACGATGTTGGACAATCATACCATCATATAGAAATGCATATGGGTAACCACAAGCCCAAACTTGCGCTGACACTGGCCTAGTAATAGGGATATGCTCCCATGTCCATAACTGTAACAAAACTGCACCTGCAGAAATAGCTGCGCTGCGCCGATATACAATCTCATGCAAATCATGATACAACTGTGCCAATACACATTAACTCCAATCCAATCTCCGTGGAGGAGCAATCAGGTCCTCTATAATCTGGCCCCATCTGATCGCAAAACCACATCCTCTCCTATCTAGTAATAATATTCCCCCTATCACAACTCCTAATAATGTTGGTAGGGTGGGAAATGAGGCAAACTACACCCAAGTAATGCAATCATCTGCAATGGTGTTATATCCAAACACCCATCTGCATACACTGCTATCATATACTAAATCATAATACACCCACTCTCCATGAGTCAGGATCTTCAACAATCTATACACATCCTCTGGCGTAATAGTCATCTCGCCCAGAGGTAAATGAAAGGTATTATGGTCAGAGTGCCATCGCACTGCCATAACTATCAATAAACCTCAGTTCAAATGAAATTGAGGGAGATCTAAAAGGAAACTAAGTTCACAAGTCTCAATAGTACGCCGCTCAAGAGGCATAAGCTCATCTACCAAATCAAATATCCATAATGCTACACCTTGCACCCACAACTTACGGTAATGCTCCTACATTTTGAAACAAAGTGCATCATGTTACTTTTTCTCTTGATGAACCATTTTAA
The DNA here is from genome assembly GCA_018584345.1 of Thuja plicata. Taxonomy (NCBI): domain Eukaryota; kingdom Viridiplantae; phylum Streptophyta; class Pinopsida; order Cupressales; family Cupressaceae; genus Thuja; species Thuja plicata. The sequence goes on along the minus strand of MU228492.1, from coordinate 1,612,745 downwards.
GTCAATCACAAAATATTAAATCTATCTTTTCTCTAACTTGAGTGTATCAACTTATTGCTCCTAACCTCTATATCGTGAGACACATGGACAGTTTGTAATCATTTTTAATCATATCTGATTGACCTATCAAACATTCATCATTATGACTTTTCTAACATCCTAAACACTATGTGACATTCTGGATGAACATTTTCCAGCTTGGAACCTAATTGAGTCATCTGGAGGATCAATCGAACTAAATTCATCTATTTTCCTATATCAACTTTCAACTTTATGGTAGGCGACACTTAACTGAGTGTACGCGGCTTTTTAAGCTAAGCAACCTTTTAATCTTTAAAAGCAACTCTTTACCATGCGGAGGCGGTGCTTTACCAAATAAGTGGCTTTTTGCAGGCCTATGTGGCATTTTAAACATCATACGCGGCTTTTAAAATATGGTGTTTTTAGGCTGCACATTTTCTATTTTGGGTGACAATTCTGACCTAGCTCCTACGTGGCTAAGGATTGCATGTACACGGCTTTTCACAGTGTGGACACATCTTTTTACTACCCTACGCGGTATTTTACCTATCCTATACGACATTTGGCTAATTTTTTTCTAAAAAGCAGTAAAACATGCAATAAATACAAATTTCAAAGCAATAAATGTACCAAGCAGGTTTGAACCACTCACCAGAGTCCTGTAGTCAGGAGGTCTCTGATATCGGCGCGCCCGCTTGAACCTGTGCTCTTGTATGGGGACCATCATTGCTATCAGTCGTCAGAGGATCAGAGCAAAATCTCAATAGTGAAAAGTGAAAATGAATAGTAAATTTGGGTTTTTCAACCTATTTAAGCTATTTTAACCTATTTTATGAGATTTTTGACCCAGTCAAACCTAATCTGCATATTCTACTCATTGGGGCATTTGTTCACCATCTTTTCACATCATTGTTTATCAGAAATGCTATCATCTTTGATCTATCCTATTAGTATTGTTCGTCCAAAACTTTTACCTACGATCAAGATGATTCCATTTCCAAGGGGGCATCATCATATCATCAAACTAGGATAATGCAACATATCTTGTATCAAATCTGGGGCATTAAAATTTCAAACTTTATCAATCACAGTTTCATATCAAGGTTTTCATATCAGAGTTTCATATCAGGGTTTTTATATCGGATTTTCATATCAGGGTTTCATATAAGGATTTCATATCAGATTTTCATATCAGGGTTTCATATTGGGATTTCATATCAGGGTTTCATATCAAAGGTTTCATATCAGAGCATCATATCAGGATTTCATATCAGGGTTTTCATATCAGATTTTTATATCAATCATTCAGCTCATCAGCATCGAATCAACCATCAGGATAATCAAGCTTTCTTTGAATCAATGCACTTCGCAAATCAATTCAAAGAGGGGCATTTGTAGAAACCTAAAATTGACCAGGTGTATCTCAAACATTCCAAATTATAAATCTCAGCCAAATGCTTCAAAATCTCATCTCAATGCAAATCAAATGGAAATTTATCAAATCAAAGGAACAAAATTTAAATCAAATTAAAAGATCAAATAATTAAATTCAATCCTAAAGGGATTAGTCAAATTATGCAATTGATTTTTCAATTGTATAGTTCAAATAAAAAAGGATCAAATCCAACCCAATCACCCTTCCATGGCTAATTTAATTAAATGATGGAGTTATTTAAATCCTAATATCTTTGAGACAACCAACCAACTTTCCCTCCATTTGAAAACACCTCAAAGCTTTTGACTTAACCAAGCTTTGATCATGATCAACTCACTCTACCCCCTACCCTTGGGAAAATGCTATAAATACAAGCCATTTCCTTTGTGTTTGGGATCCAAGAATTCAATAGCAAAAGCATCCTTATTATAGGAACATTGAGAGCATATGAGGATCATTTAAGAGATTTTTGAGAGAGTTTTAGCATTTGAATTTCATTTAGCATATCATGTTTAGGAGCATTTGTTATTTTCTCATATGATCTTGAAGCATTTTTGAGCATTCTAGCTAGATTTGAGCATTCATTTTCATACATATCTCATTCTAGGATTGTCCTTGAGACAGATTAAGCCTGAGAGCTCTCTTAACAAAGCTTGGATAGAGAACCATGAGATGATATAGATTGTAGCTTCAATTTTTAGATTAACTTGTTTTATCTTTCCATAGAATTGTTGTCTTTCATCTTAATTTCATGAAGGTGTATTTTCTTACACACAGCTGTATTGAATGCATCTCTCCAATAGGTGTGTGCAACTTTTCCTTCTATCATGATAGTGCATGCTGTGTCAAGTATGATCCTATTTCTTCTTTCTGCAATCCCATTTTGTTGAGGGGTTCTAGGAGCACTCAACTGCCTTTTGATCCCATGTTCTTCACAATACTCATAAAATTGGTCAGAAGTGAATTCTCCTCCTCTATCTAATCTCAGACACTTTAGTTTGAATCCAGACTCATTTTCAACTTTATCTTTGAATATTTTAAACTTCTCAAAAGCTTCAGACTTATGTTTTAAGAACTCAACCCACATCATCCTTGAAAAATCATCAACAAAAAAAATAAAATACCTTTCTCCATAGTATGATCTTGTTTGAGTAGGACCACATAAGTCTGTATGCACTAGATCCAATTTGTTTTTTGCTGAGTTCTGCTTGCTTCTGAATGAGCTCCTTACATGCTTTCCCATCACACATTCACTGCACATAGTATCAACTGGTCTTGCAATACTAGGAAGGTCTCTTACTGCCTTTACATTGCTTATCTTTACTATGTTGTCAAAATTGATGTGACAAAGTCTTTTGTGCCATAGCCAACTGTCATCTACTTTTGCAACAAAGCAACTTACTTCTGAATTGAGCTGAAAGACATTACCTTTAGTCTTAGAGCCAGATGAAATCATATCTCCTTGTTTGTTATTAATGATGCACTTATTGTCTTTGAATTCTAACTGATATCCTTTGTCAAGCAATTGTCCAACACTTAGTAGGTTATGATGTATCCCATCAACATAAAGAACATCATCTGTCTTGTTATTTCCATATAAGGTAATAAAACCTTTGCCTATGATAGGTTTGGGAGTGTTATCTCCAAATATAACCATACCACCTTTGTACTTGTCCAGATGTACAAATCTATCTTTGTCTCCTATCATGTGATGTGAGAATTTGTTGTCAATGATCCCGTCAGTTCTAATGTCTACTTTGGAAACTAATGCTAACTCTTGTGCTTCATTTTCATCTTCATTGTCCATTTATTCAAGCATTTTATCAATGTCTTTAGTTGCAATGAATCCAATTTCATCTTCTCTTGAGTCATCATCAGTTACACCATCTTCAACATGATACCATTCCTTAGTGTATTTAGGTTTGTTATCTGATCTGAAATTCTTGACTCTTGTAGGACACTTGGATGAAAAATGGCCAACTTTGTTGCATGAAAAACATTTGAATGGTAGCTATCCTTCATATTTTCCTTTACCTTTCCTTTATTTCTTGGCAATCATAGCAATGATTTCTTCTAGTTCTGTATCCACTTCTTCTTTCTCTTTATTACTAGAGCTGCTCAAGAATTTCTTACCATGGACTGAGGCTTTGAAAGTTGTTTCACTTTTAGGTTCTGTCTTCAATCTTGATATCTCAAATGCAAATATTTTGCTGATCAAAGTCTCTCTCTTGAAGTCTTTTAAAAATTGCATAGTCTAATCTAAGATATTGATCTTTCTCTCATAGTCTGCTGTCAATATAGTCATTAGTTTGTCCATTATGTCTTCCTCTAAAATTTCTCCACCATTGTTTATGATTCCTGACACTGCTTCATTAATCCTCTGATTGTAAGCTCTGATGTTCTCTTCAGGTAGCATCTCTAAGTTTTTATACTTCTTTTTCCATGTCTTTCTCCATGCATTCTTTGCTTGGATATCTCCTTCAAACATATCTTCCAAATACTTCCATATGGTGTAGGCTTTGTCTACTTTCTTAATCCTAGATAATTCACTGTGAGATAATGCACTGATAAGGGCTTCCTTGGAAATTTCATTAGCGGTGAATACATCCTTTTGTTTATTAGTAGCATCATCTTTTGCAAGGTCTTTCAGATAGGGAACAACAACTTCTTGTGTGGCTATTTCAAAAATCTCAAAACCAACACACTGTAGATGTGTTATCATTTTGTTCTTCCAGTCATGATAATTTTATCCATCAAACTTAGGACTCTCTTTTTTGAAGTATGCCATCTGATCTACCTTAAGTTGTTAAGATTTATCTCCAAGGCACTTGGCTCTGATACCAATTGTTAGGAATAGTCCCAAGAGATAACTGAGAGGGGGGGGGGGGGGGAATCAG
>MU228492.1:1574733-1590913 GCA_018584345.1 Thuja plicata | reverse complement strand
CTTCTTTCTCTAATATATCCTTACAAGGTAATACAAGAGAGGACAAAGCAACATCACATGCACTAAATAAAGTCTTTCTAGATGTAACATCATGCAATGGTAAGGTAAGAGGAGGATGTTGTTTAATTCTAAAATTTATAGAAGGATGTTTGGAAAGCACTTGAAACAACTTGTGCAACATGATAACGAATAAATAAATGCATAGAAAATAGATTTAAATATATCCCAATGCATTCAAATGAAATCTATAAGCATGAAAAATGTAAATTTTTTTGTATTTTTAAAGCAATTTGTGATTTTTAATTTTTTGATATATAAATGCAAGAGCAAAAAATAAATCTACTTTTAAATGCATGTAAGATCTAACATAAGATGCAAATCTAACACCAAAAAGAAAGCGTTGTCTATCGCGGTTTAGCTAAAATGTAAGATCTAAATTTGGTTAGTTTGGATCTCCTAGATAAGATTTGCATAATGAGAATTACATAAAGAAAGAGATCCTAAGTTCAACTTCAATCTATTACACTTAATTATTATGATAAGAAATGAAGGGTGTTTGTAAAGAATAATGAGATAAGATACCTACCTCAAGACATATCAGATCTGGAAAAACTCATTTTCTGCAGCCTGTGTTGAGTTTCTGGAAAATCTGAAGGATGACCCAGAACAAAAATATAGAGACGAACAAAACCCAAAAATATTTTTCCGATCCAACACCGTCTTGTGAAAAAGGTCAACCTTGACCCACAAATGTCACCGTTGACCCCAGAATCTTGACCTTGACCTCAAAATGTCACCCTTGATCCCAAAATCTTGACCTTGACCCCAAAATCTTGACCTTGACCCAAATATTTCACCCCTGACCCAATAATATTGACCTTGACCTACACAGGTTTGACATAAAATCTGTTTGCGTATCCCGATAGTTCGCTAAAAAGGGTATCCAGATCTGAGTTCAAATCCACAATCCCAAATCTGTACCTACAAGAAAAAGGGGTTTGTTTTTTAGGGGAGGGGTTTTCCTTGGTCAAACCCTAGTTTTGGAATTAACCTCAAATATATATTGAAATTGAAAAAATAAACAAAGTAAATGGAACAATTCACCTTGCTGATGTAAATGTCCTTGGGGAGGATTCAAATCATTGAATCCACAAGTATGGATGTACCAAATGAATATAAAATGTAGAATGTTGGATTTCTTCAATCAATTGCTTGTATATCTTCAATACCAATCTTGAATGGATCTTGGAAGAGGAAGAGGCTTGGAGGAAAGTGGATGGAGAAATCTTCAACAAGAGGGCTCCATAGAGCTTGAATCTTTCAATGGCTACCAATGGATCTCCTTGATGAATTGGATGGTTGAATGCTTGAATGTATATGTTTTCTTCAATGGATTAGTGCTTTCTTCAAGGGCCTTATGATTTCATGCTTCTTTCATGATGATGGTTCATGTGGTTAGAGAGTCTCTTATGCTTAGAAAACTTTTTGAAAATGAGAGAGAAAGGCTTCCTTTTATATGAATTTAGGGCACAATCTTCTAGAGAGGCCGACATAGGAGAATTAAATTATAATTGGACCTATGCTCCTAAAAGAGGACCTATGTTAAATATAATTTAGGAATCATCATTTTAGAACCCAAAACAGCCAACCCAGAAGCGGGAATTAATCATTTTTAAAGCCCGACATCTGGAAACTGTGAGATCCTGAAATCTGGACCTTGGGTCAAGGTTGAGGTTGACCTTGACCTAGGTCAAAAATCTTAGTTTTTAGTTTTGGATGTCAGAAACAGGCTGGAAAAGTGGGAAATGGGGAAGAATAGGGGAAAAAGGTCATACCCAAGTTAGAGACCCATTCAAGGTGCTTTAAATGACACCAAACCACTTACTTGGAAGGCTAAAATAGTTTACAATGAAAGTGCTTCCATTTTCTGACTATACAATACCGAGCATCGCAACACCAAGAATAACTGAAGTGAACCCTGATATGAACTGAAGGTAATGCCCAAGGAAAATTGGAGTCAATGACCAAGCAAACTAAGAGTTGATCATCGATCAGAACTGGAGTTAGGAAATGACACAACACTTAGCTGGCAGGATCTATAATTAGAGTTAAGTGATTGATTACTTTGTTTTCATTGATAATATAAACTAAGGATAAGAAGGATATTTAAAGCACAAAAAACAAGGAGAGATTTGTGGAATAAATCTAAAGAAAAGCTTTAAATATTAAAGCAATGCATGGAAGGATTTGCGGATCAAGAAAGATATCTACATCAAGAACAAGAAAGAAAAGGAATGTAAATGGTGAAATCATGTCTATATAAAGAAAAAAAGTAATGCATTATCAAAAGAGGAATGCTGAATATAATTCTGGCAAAGATAGAAGTATTCATGCAGATCTGATCATACAGGTTGAAGAGCAGAGCCAAGAATTCTGCAGACACCGAGCAACAGAGAAGCAACAACATTCACTGAGCAGAAAGAACAAGGAGGGGAGAAAAGGAACATAAGAGCATATTAATTAGAGAGGTATTATGGACTTACAATAGATCTGAAAATAAACAAGATTAAGTTGTATTAGTGAACATAACATTTACTATTTCAGTTTAACCATTGATTCAGAAAATCTCTTAACCGAGTGGGATTTAACATTCCTTAATGCATTGAGATACTCAAGAGTATCAAAAGGCTCTTCTTGTTGATAGTATAGTGAATTACCAAGGTCAAAAGACTAACTAATGGTTTTAAATCCTCTAACAAGGTCACACTTAACAGTGTGTTTGTAACCTTTAACAGGGTTGGCTCCTCACCGAGCTCACTTCAGAAGAGTGAAAATTTTGGGTTACCGGTCCCAAGTGGTTTTTACCTGAATAGGGTTTCCACATTAAAATTCCATGTGTCAAATGTGTATATGGTTCATTTATTTGATATTTTTCTTTACACATTACTAAACAGGATTGGTTGGTAAACATTAAGTTTATTTATTGATATTCAGTAAAGGCTAGGAAAAGATAAACTGCTATTCGGTAAAGCTTAAGAAAAGGATAAATAGTATATTAACCGAGTAGTATATATAGGCTAGATTCACACAAGGAATACATCTTGTAGGACTGAAGATAACTAGAGGTTTTATATATGTGATATAAGTTTTGGTTATATTATTAGATTAATTTTTGAGGCCACTGATTTACCCCCCTCTCAGTTATTCTAACAATTGGTATCAAAGCTAGTGTGTTTGGAAGAGAGTTTAAAGACTCAATCTAAAGATCACAAGATGAAAAAAAGGGATGTGCCTAAGTTGAACAAAGAAAAATGTGCATCATGGAAAAGCAGGATAAGACTCCACCTATCACGTATTGGAAATTATGTCACATAGTACTTGGATACTAAATTTTTTTTACCTACTGGACCTCCGACAATTGATCAATTAAGAGAGAAACATGAACAAAATTCTATGATGATAGATCTTGCTTCCTCACTCTCCGATGCTGAATTTGAAGATGTCAAATCATGCACCACTGCAACGCAAATGTGGGACAAACTCAAGCTAGTACATGTAGGAGATAAAAATGTGTTGAGGGCTAAAGCTGAAAGCCTAAGAGGAAAGTTTGATGACCTAAGAATGAAAGAAGGAGAAGACATCACTAAGTACATTAGCAGAATCAAGGAAGTTTTCAATGCTATCCAAGGAGTAGGAGGTGTACTTGAAGAAGAAACAATGGTAAGTAAAATTCTGAGAACCTTATTGCTTGTTTATGCTATTAGAGTATCTGCAATACAAGAAATGAGAGCAGTAGCAAATAACAATGTTACTCTATATAGTTTCATTGGTAGACTTATTTCATTTGAGATGAATAACTTTGACAACAATGTCTTACCAACTATTGAGTCTGCATTCAAATCTTCTCTGAAAATAAGTAAATCAAGTCATAAACACACTAAGAGAAATGATAGTGAAAGTAATAGTGATGAAAAAGAACTTGATGAAATTGAAGCACTTATGGCTAGAAGATTGCAAAGAGGCAAAGGTAAATTACATTGGTATGTTTTAATTGCAAAGAAATTGAACACTTTGTTGCTAGATGCCCTAACAAGAGAAAAGATGAAGGAAACAATGATAGATCTTATGAAAAGAAGTTTGATAGAAGTGATGACCGAGAATACCGAAGAAACTGACAATCTAATAGAAGAGATAACCGAGACTACAAGGACAAAGGAAAGAAGGCTTGTTACCTAGCTAATAAAAAAGCTAAAAATACTGACACCAAGTCTGATGAAGACATTGAGGTAGTATTTTTTTCTATGAAGGATGATTTAGACGAAGAAGAAAGGTATGTTGAAACTGCACTCATATCTAAGGTTATTAGAAATTATCTCTGGATTATTGATAGTGGATGTACTCACCACATGACTAGAGATCAAGAAAAGTTTGAAACTTTTGAATATTATAATGGTGGATCAGTTAGGATGGGTAATGACTTACATTGTCTAGTTGAAGGTAGAGGAACCATCATGTTGAATAATCTGATTAGATGTGAAAATACATATTGGGTGAAAGGACTTAACTATAATCTATTGAGTGTTTCACAACTGAATAATACAGGACATCGAATTGCATTTGAGAACAAAAAGGCAAAGATCTATAATGAAATAGGAAGGTTGATCGGTATTGGTGAACAAAAAAAGGTAACCTATTCTACCTTGATGATATTAAGACCACTTGTTTATTGTCTAGAAATGAAGACATTTGGCTGTGATATAAAAGGTTATGTCATGTGAATTTTAAAAACATGTTTAGGTTAAGTAAGAAGAGAAAGGTAAGAGGCTTACCGAGCATGACCAAACCCGACCATGTCATGTGTAAGAATTGTCAAAAAGGTAAAATAACAAAGTCTAGTTTCAAGAGAAAAACATACACATCTAATGCTATTCTAGAGTTAGTCCATACTAATTTATGTGGACCAATGAGAACAAAGAGCTATTATGGTGATAGATACTTCATTCTATTTGTTGACGATTATTCTAGAATGATGAGTGTTATGTTCTTAAAAGAAAAATTAGAAGCATTCAAGATGTTTAAATGGTATAAAGCCATAGTTGAAAAGCAAAGTGGAAAAAAATTAAAATGTCTAAGGTTATATAGAGGAGGATAATTTATTTATGATGAATTCACTAACTTTTGTAATGAGTATGGAATAACAAGACAGGTTTCTGCACCGAGAACACCACAACAAAATGGGATTGCTGAAAGAAGGAATAGATCAATCGTTGATTGTGCCAGAACACTGATGATTGAGAAAGGAATCACACAAACATTCTGGAGAGAATTTGTAAGTACTATTGTCTATACATTAAACCGAGTTCAATTGAAGAAAGACACCAATAAGACACCTTATGAGCTATGGTATGGATACACACCCAGTGGAAATTACTTTAGAATTTTTGGAAGTCAATGTTATATATTGAAAGATGATAGAAATAGAAAGCTAGACTCCAAAAGTGATGAAGGAATATTTCTAGGCTATTCTACCAAAAGAAAAGCTTATAAATTTATTAACAAATCCTCTAACAAAATAATTGAAAGTACAAATGTCAAAGTGGATGAATTTACTGAGAAAAATGATGAGGAAAGAAGAAAGGAACTAAAAGATTACAACATATTTGTCTACAGTGAAGAACCTGACACCTTGCCCAAGCAATAGTGTATCACTACCGAGAGACAAAACTATGTAATTGAGCATTAGGATGCACACACTGAAAATAAGGGAATTGCTCACAATGATGAACCGAGCGATGAAGATCAAAATGAAGGTCAAGATGATGATCATAATGATGAAAAAAGATCTGAACCTGTACTTTCCAAGTATGTTAGAAGACACCATCCACATGACCAAATCATAGGAGACAAAAGAGCTAGAATGAGAGAAAGAAGTAAGTCACTGACCACTAGATGTTTGATTTGTGATTTTGAGCCTAAATCTATAAATACTACACTTGAGAATCAAGAATGGGTTAGTGCAATGAACGAAGAGATTGAACAGATTGAGAAGAACAAAACATGGACATTAGTACCTAGACCAAATGACAAAAATGTTATTGGTACCAAATGGATATTCAGAAATAAACTGAATGAGAATGGAGAAGTCACAAGGAACAAAACAAGATTAGTATGCAAAGGGTATGCACAAGAAGAAGGTATTGACTATGGATAAACCTTTGCACCTGTTGCTAGAATAGGAGTAAGAATTCTACTTGCTTATGCTGATTTCAAAGGATTCAAAGTATACCAAATGGATGTCAAGTCTGCATTTCTAAATGTAATACTAGAAGAAGAAGCATACATTGAACAACCAAAAGGTTTTGTTGATCCTAACAAGAGGAACATGGTTTGTAGACTACACAAATCCTTGTATGGATTGAAACAAGCACCAAGAGAATGGTATGAAAGACTTCACTCTCATCTCATTAGTATTGGATTTGTAAGAACAAGTGATAATAGTAATCTATATTTAAAAGAAGATACTTATGATAACATTCTAATTTCTGAGATATTTTTTGATGATATCATATTTGGAGGTAATGATATGTTATGCAAATCATTTTCTGATGAAATGAGAAAAGATTTTGAGATCTCAATGTTTGGAGAGATCAAATTTTTTCTTGGTCTACTGAATCTACAATAGGATGAAGGCATCTACATCACACAATCTAAATACATAAAAGAAGTTATGAACATATTCAAAATGGAGGACTCCAAACCAGTTGGGAAACTGGATGCAAATTGACAAAGAAAGACAAGACAACCGAGGTAAATCAAACCTTATATAGATCTATGATTGGAAAGATAATGTATGTTGTACATACTAGACCAGATATATCACATGCAGTTGGAATAGTTGAAATATTCTCTACTAATCACAAGGAATCACACATGATTGTTGTCAAGAGAATTATGAGATATCTAAATAATATCGAAGACTATGGTTTGTGGTATAATAAAGAAAGGAAATTTGAACTTCAATTCTATACAGATTCTTATTGGGCTAGAAACATAGATGATAGAAAGAGCACAATGGGAGGTGCATTCTTTATGGGTGACAAACTTGTCACATGGATAGGTAAAAAGAAATGATGCATATCACAATCAACTGTAGAATTCTCTTTAGGAGAATTCTCCTCTCATTCTCTCATAACATGTTTTGGCATTTTGGAGAGCTCTTGGTGTTTTTGGATTTTTGAAGAATTGGACATTGTTGTGGTTGCTTGTTGTTTTGGAGATTGGTGTGATTTCTTGCTTGCATGTGCTTGGATCTCAGATTTGTGGTTGAATCAAGCTCGGAGGTTTTTAGATTTTCTACCTTCTTCAAAGGCACATTCCCTCAGTATCTAGCATTGGAATCAAGGTAGGTTTTGTCTTCCATATATTGTTTCAGTTTTGCAAATTTGAGATTTTCAATGATTGGATGGATGCATGTTTAATATTTTGGCTCTTAGATGGTTTATTAGAGTTTTCATCTTTTTGGGTATTTAGAAAACCCATAGATATGAATTTTTCATATTTTATTTAGACTTGGCATGGTAGGGAAACACTGTCAAAATTGTGTTGAAAAAGACCCTATGTAAGACCTAGAAAACTAGAAAATAAATTTCCCTAAAGTAGAGACTATAGTAGCAAAAAAATATTTGCTTGGAAAATTTAATCTCATTGGGAAAAAAATTAATTAGTTAAAAAATTGAACTCCCTGGAAAAGATACAGTCTGATAAAAATTCACCAGAGACAAAATAAGAAAGAGACAAAAAAAGTATTCTTTTCTAATTTTCCGTTTTTGGAAATTGTTAATTAAAAAAAAATGAACTCCTTTTGAAAAAAATGACATTTGGCATTTGTTATTAATTTTTTTTTTTTTTTAAATTTAAAAAAATTTAAAAAGATTTTAGTGTGGGGTGGGTCCCAACCCCACCACCCCACTAGCGAAGCCGCATCAGCCGGCCGCGTGGGCAAGCCGGACTGCCTACTACACCGACGCCGTAAGGAGTTAAAAGGGGGGCCCGCTCCTCCCAACATTTTTTTTTTAAAAAGGTTTTTTTATTATTATTTATTTGAAACAAATTTTTAGTATTAAATTTAGTTTTTGTTAATTTCATTTTTAAATAATTTAGTTTATATTTAATATTAGTTTTTAGTTAATATGTTTAATATTAAGTTTTAATTAATATGCATTTTATTATTAGTTTTTTTTTAAAAAATATGTATTAATTATTAATTTTTATTAACAAGTATTAATCATTAGTTTTAAAATTAATATGTTAACTATTAGTTTTAATTAATAAGAGTTTGATTATTAATTTTAATTAGTATGTTAAATATTAGTTTTGATTAATAAATTAATACATTTTAGTAACGATTTCTAATTAGTTTGTATTGGCTAATTTATATATGTATATGTATTAAATATAATACCAGTTTGATTTGGAAATTGAGATAATGTGTAAATGAGTTAATTTAGATCAGTTGGAATATGGTTTTAAATTCATACATCGTTTTGATTAGAATTTACACTAGTAGGTGAATTGCTGATATAAATGTGATATGGATGATCTAATTGGTTAGATACAAATGTTTATCTGCTTATGTTCATTTTTCAGTACTTTAGGATTTTTTTTTTTTATTCATCCTTCTGAGTTATCTTTTGCGTATATGTGTTATTATCGGGGCATTAGATGACCTAGGGTGTATACAGAGGCCGAGGGGTGTTTGGCATTTCTGTTATTATATGGTGTGTGTGTGTTTTATGTTATTACCCTAAACTGACCATGTAACCCTTTTTGATATTGTTATCTAATTGTGTACCTATATATGACCGTTCCTAATGTGTGGGATACTAGATTTGGGTATACTTGGGTTGTGACCTATGCTAGATCTTTGTACGATCTGTGAGCCTAGGGTAGGTACCTAGATGTGTAGTAGGGGGTGGCTTGCAATAAGTTCCATGTCTGTAAGTGACTACTGGATTGCTTATTATAGAGTTTACTTAATAAGTGATAACTAAATACATATTGAGAGATAATAAAATGAATTAATAAGATGTGTCCTCACCCATGCTTGAGTGCTAGTATAGGCTAAGATGGTGATGAGAAGATGCTAGTTTCCTTGAGGGGTACCTAGCATAGTTAGTGGCCTTGTCAGTTTGAAAGGTCATTGGCTCCATGTATGGTCACTTAAGTGCCAGAATCTATATGGATTGCTAGGACAAAACTTAAGGGTTAGACGTACATGATGACACCTTCCTTTACACAGTCTAGATTTCCTACGTATGTCAGTTGCCTTTGGATTAGTGAGTCTTACCTCTCATGATGTATAGTAAACCTAGATTAGAGATCTATCAGGATCCCTTGCTTAGCGGTTACTTTCTTATTTGTTTTGGATATCTGATTGGGGTCTGTTGTTATCTCCTCAGCACAGCGGGGTGGACCTTTTTGGTTCCACACGGATGGGTGGTAGTGATTCTTTACCCATTGAGATTCGATGTCCTTGTACCAGGCTCTTGATGGTTCTTTGCAGATGAGCTCTTTATGTTTCTTCATCATTTATTATGTACTTTCATTATTGTAAATCTTGTATTAGAGTATCGCATGTGATACCTAATTTGGATATTGTATATTAAGTAGATTAGAGTGATTACCACATACCTTGCGACATGTGCAATGGATGTGAGTTTATGGTGGTTTCATGGTTATCCATGAGGATTGTAATTATGGTTTTTTAAGTTGTATTTGTTATATCTATTCAAATAGAATCTTTTGTATATTGTTGGTTGTGTTTTACTTTAAGTAATTCAACGTCATGGAACCCTTGAGTCGTGTAATCTATGCGAGTGTATGACATATGTATAAATGGTATTTGATTCCGCATTAATGTATGTTTCTTTATGTAAAATTTAAAAAAAAATTAATCAACAAACATAGTATCATGTTCTAGGTTAATCTCTCTTGGGTTCCCTGGTGGGGTGTTACATCTGGTATCAGAGCCCTAGTTTCTACACTGGAAACTCTGGGAATTGTATGTTCATTAGGTTGTGTCTGGCTTGAATTTGAAACTAAAACATAGATATACAACACTTTTGTTTTCAGATTATTGCTTTATGGTTATATTCATTCTTTAGTTTATGATTCAAGCTATGTAGTGAGTTTTGTATCTATCTCTATTTGTTTCAGGTATCATGCCTGAAATAAGAGCCGCTAGAGGCCGTGGAAGAGGTGGGTTTGGTGCCCGTGGTAGAGGTAGGTAGGATAGCTCCTCTATGAGTTTCAGGTAGGAGAGTGGTCAGCATCATAACATGGATGATCAGAGGAGAGAGAATCAGGATGAGTCTGGGGGATTGGATACTAGGCAGATGCTTCAGGCTATCTTGATATGTCTTGGCCCTGAGAGAGCTAGAGTGGATCAGGATGTGTCCCATCACTCCCATCATGAGGAGAGACAGTGGGAGAGATCTAGGAGACCTCATAGATGGACTATTACAGTGGACCCGAAGGTGGTTGTAGAAAACTACATGAGGTACCTAACGAGAGGAAAGCCTATTCCTTTCGATGGACATGGATTTGGTTTGGAGGTAGAGACATGGCTCATAGCCTTAGATAGGGTCTTCACAATGCACCTCTTTAGTAGAAATACTAAAGAGAGATATATCGTGATGCACTTGTCACATTTTACGGCTATTTGGTGGAAGATGGAGGAGAAGCTAGGCCTCCATATGGATACTGTTACATGGGAACTCTTTCTTGAGAACTTTAGACAGAGGTTCCTTTTTGATCAGTGGAGATAGAAGAGGGCCGATGAGTTTCATAATTTGAGGCAGCTGACATTGATTATAGAGTAGTATGAGTGTCATTTTTATGAGCTCAAGCAGTATGCTAGATACAGCTAGGACTCTGCACTGATGGTACAACACTTTGTGCAAGGGCTTAATGCCCGCATCATTGGGGACATAAAGCTATTCAAGCCTATGAACCTATGAGCTACGGTTATTAAATCCACTCTAGTGGAGGGTAACTTGGCATTAGGTTATGGAGGTTGATAGGGTGGCCAGACTGGTGGGGCTTCTGGAGCAAGCTATAGAGGTAACCAGTCGCAGGGCACTGGGAACTTCAAGAAGCCATCCAATTATTACAGAGGTAACCAGAACCAGAGTTACAATGAGAAACAATAGTAGAAGGGTGCACCTCCTACCCAGAGTGGTAAGAGCGTCAGGAGTGGAAAATTCTTTAGGCATAATTAATCCAACCATCCAGCACAGAGCGCATAACCTAGTGTGAGCAGAGGGAGTGTCCAATAGTCGAGTGTGCCCTCCAATGGGAGAGGCAATTTTAGAGGCACAAGATGTTTCACCTGTGGTCAGTTTGGCCACATTGCAATAAATTGTCCATAGAGGGAACCATAATACTATACACAGAGGTCAGTAGCCTCAGAGCCTACAGTAGGAGGGGGATCACACAGAGTGTTTGCAACCTTGGATCACAGACAGACAGAGCATCAGGGGACAGTCATTGAGACCTCAGGTACTATTTGGGGTACCTCTATTTCTATATTGTTTGATTCAGGAGCGACCGATTATTTTATATCACCTTTCCTTGTTGAGCATTGTGGGTTAGTGGCAACAAAGCAAGTGTTAGGTTGGAAAGTGCAACTAGCCTCATGGGCTAAGGTAGCTACATATTCCTTGGTTCATAATTGTGAACTAAACCTAGGGAAGTTCATTACCTTGGTTGACCTTCATGTGATTCCTTTGGGATCATATGGGGTTGTCTTAGGAATGGATTGGTTGGGATCTCATGGAGCTAATATCGATTATAGATGGAAGAGAATCCTTTACAAGGATGATGATGGTAAGGAGTGTAAGATTATGGGGATTCCTTGACCCATATCCCTTCGCATGATATCTGCTATGCAACTGAAGCAATGTATGTGAAAGGGTTGTCAAATGTTTGCAGTATCTATGTATGAGATAGATGGTATGGAGAGTGAATTCAAGACACTGGATCATCCTATATTACAGGAGTTCATTGATGTATTCCCTAGTGAGATCCCAGGTATGCCACCAAAGTGTGACATAGACTTCTGCATAGAGCTTGTGCCGGGAGCAGAGCCTATATCTAGAGCTCCATATCGGATGACCACTCATGAGTTGAGTGAGTTGAAACTGAAATTAGAGGAGTTTTTGGCAAAGGGGAGCATCTGCCCTAGTGTATCTCCTTGGGGAGCACCTATCCTCTTTGTCAAGAAGAAGGATGGATCATTACACTTGTGTATCGACTATAGACAGTTGAACAAGGTAATGATAAAAAATAGGTACCCATTGCCATGCATAGATGACCTATTTAATCAGATCAAGGAAGCCAAGGTGTTCTCTAAAATTGATCTTAAATCAGGATACAACTAGTTGTGGATTGAGGATGAAAATATCCACAAGACACCATTCTGTACATGCTATGAACACTACGAGTTTATAGTAGTTCCTTTTGGGTTGACGAATGCTCCATTAGTATTCATGTGTTTGATGGATGTAGTATTTCGAGAGTACCTTGATTGCTTTGTGCTCGTCTTCTTGGATGACATACTAATTTATTCTAGATCCATGGAGGAGCATGAAGAGCATCTTTGGTAGGTTTTGCAGTGCCTTAAGAAGAATCATTTTTATGCCAATCTGGCTAAGTGTGATTTCTTCTAGTCAGAGGTACAGTATCCTGGTCATGTTATCTCTGGAGAAGGTATCTCAGTAGATCCTTAGAAGATTTAGGCTATTATGGAGTGGACAACACCCACTAATGTGTCTGAGGTATGTATCTTCATGGGTCTTGTGGGTTATTACCACAGGTTCGTGAAGAAATTCTCTAGGGTGGCACACCCTATTACTTCTCTTTAGTGGAAAGGGAAGAAGTTTGTTTGGACAGAGAAGTGTGAGGAGGATTTTCAGAGCCTTAAGGTGTATTTGACTAGTGCACCTATCCTAGTTGTACCTGATCCAGTGGGATATTTTGTAGTGTGTGTTGATGCATCATTAGAGGGGATTGGAGTAGTCCTCATGCAGGATGGGTGAGTGATTTCCTATGAGTCTCAAAAACTCAAGGATCATGAGCTTAATTACCCTACTCATGATCTGGAGTTAGCTGTGGTTGTCCATGCATTAGTACAGTGGAGACACTTTTTATTGGGACATCAGTTTGAGCTTCATAGCGATCATTGTAGCCTTCAATACATCTTTACTCAACCTAATCTAAATGCTAGACAGAGAAGGTGGATGGAGTTCCTTTGCAAATATGACTTTGAGATAAGGTATATTCAGGGAAAGAAAAATGTAGTTGCAGATGCATTGAGTCACAAGTGATAGGCCATTCTAGCATTGACTCTTAGTGTGGACTTGAGGAGTAGGATTCTCCAGTCACTTCCTAGAGATACCTTATATTAGGAGGTGAAGGCAGAGATAGAGTCAGGTAGACCATTGGAGGGCAGATTCTCTAGTTATGTTTTGGAGTCAGATGGCTTATTACGTCATATGAGCCAGATCTATGTACCACCATTAGATGATTTTCTTACATTAGTGCTATTTGAGGCTCATTGTGCACCCTATTCAACACATCCAGGTGTCAAGAAGATGCATGCAGATCTTTGAAAACTCTACCACTGGGCTGGTATGAAGAGGGATATTATAGACTTTGTGGCTAGATTTTTAGAGTGTCAAAGGGTCAAAGAAGATCATCAGCATCTAGCAGGGCTTCTTCAGCCGAATCTCATTCCATCTTGGAAGTGGGATATTATTTCTATGGATTTCATAGTTGGAATGCCTATGACTCCTCGTAGACATGATGCTATCATGGTGATCATTGATTAGTTAACCAAGGTGGCTCATTTCTCACCTATGAGATCATCATATACAAAAAATTTTGTAGCCTGATTCTTCATGCAGGATATCATGAGACTTCATGGCATTCCTCTCCAGATTATATCAGATCAAGATCCTCTATTTACCTTAGCTTTTTGGACATCATTACAGAATGATCTTGGTGCTCATCTGAATTTTAGTTCATTGTATCATCTTGAGACTGATGGACAGACAGAGCGGGTGAACCAGGTTCTTGAGGACATGTTGAGGATGTATGTCATGGATAGATAGACTCACTGGGAAGACTACTTGTACCTAGTGGAGTTTGCGTACAATAATGGATATCATAGTTCTATTGGTATGGCACCTCTTTAGGCATTGTATGGCCATCCTTGTCGTACACCTTTGAGCTAGGATAGGTTGGAGGACCGTATTCTTCTTGGTTTAGAGATGCTTTGAGATATGGAGCAGCAGGTAGTGTAGATTCATGAGCATTTAGTGACTGCACAGGATAGATAGAAGAAGTATGCAGATGCTTACAGGGTGGATAGGCAGTTTGTAGTTGGAGATAGAATGTTCTTGAGAGTGCACCCACAGAAGAGTCTGATCCATTATGGAAAGGGTTTGAAGTTGGCACCTCACTTTGTGGGACCGTTTGAAATCCTAGAGAGGATAAGACCAGTTGATTACCGACTTGCTTTTCCACCTAGCCTATTGCACATCCATGATGTTTTTCATGTTTCAGTTCTTAGGAGATATATTCCTAACATTATGCATGTACTTGATTGGAATTCATTACAAGTCGAGGATGGGCAGCTAGCTTTGGAGCCAATACATATTCTGGAGCAGTGGGGTGTGACCCTCAGGGGTCACACCATAGAGCAAGTAAGGGTCCAATGGGACCCAAATGCTGAGTCTTCAGCAACTTGGGAGGATGCAGCTAGATTACGGGATTTATATCCCTACTTGTTTACGGGCTTCCAGGAGTAAGCCTAATCCTAGGGGTTTGGATGTAATACCCACTCATATTTTTCTTTCAGTTTATGATGTCATACTTTTTTAGGCAATGGTTTCAGTTGATTAGCCAAATTATTTTAGGCTATATTTCATGTCAGCTGTTATTCTTTCATTTGATGATGATTCTTGATTATGAGGTTATGGATTTATTATAAGCATAAACAGATGTGATGATTTTATTATGATGATTATTACATATTGATTTCAGATTATGATGTACTTACCCCATACTTGCATGTGTATGGTTGTCTTGTATGTGGATGTACTTATTGATGTGTTGTTTGTTAGAATGATTTTAGAATAACTAAGAGGGGAGGGGTGAATCAGTTATCCTCAGGTCTAGATGTAGCAAATAAAATTTTTCTATATTGCAGATCTACTCGGAAATAGTAGCATATGTCAACAACTTTAATCATGCAGTTTACTGTCTAATGAAATTAGCTTGTAGAAACATAACAACAAAACAACCATAAGCATTCACACAAGTTGACACAAGTATTTAACATGGAAACCCAATATGAGAAAAACTACCAATAGCATGCTACCAAGTTTTCACTCTTCTGAAGTGATCTCTGTGAGGAGCCAATCCTGTTAAAGGTTACAATAACACACTGTTAGGTGTGACCTGGTTAATAGATTTAATCACCCTGTCAGGAGTGGCCTTGTTAGAGGACTTAGAACATTCCACCTGAATGTCACCTTGTTAGAGGATTTATACAAATGACTGTTAGGTAAACCTTGTTAAAGGATTTAACTGATACAATGGTTAGAAAGTAATCAGCAGTTGTGATCTGATACAAACAACTTACTTTTCAAATTTAGATCCAATTACAGCTCTGATGTTAACTTACTAGATGGCCTGCATTGTCATTTCAATCTTCTGGTCTTCTTGGAAATCTGTCAAGCAATCACACATGCAACTCTCTGCTTCTGTATTCAGCCTTCTCTGCTAGATCATGCCAATCAATAAATCAAATATGCAAACCTCTTGCATACACACATGTACTTCCACACACTTGCATACTCAGCAGCACACAATGAATAACCCCTCAGGTTATCATATACCTCTCTGTCTAGGTCAGATAAATCTTTTCCGCTTAATCAAGATCGTAGATCTTAGGTTAGGTCAGATCCAACGGATCATTCTATCATTTACATTACATTTACTTCTCCAAATTAGTCTCTAATTAAATCTTGAAACCATGCATTAATTATGGTTACCCATACATTAAATGATGTGGATCAATCTTTAATTAACTTTACATATCCCAACAAAATTAACT
>MU228492.1:1540905-1556015 GCA_018584345.1 Thuja plicata | reverse complement strand
TATATATATATAGTTTATATAAAAGTATATATCTATTGTTTAAAAATTGATAGAATTATATCCTTTTATTGTTAAAAAATTTATGTGTTGCTAGAAAAAAAACATAGACTAGTAGTTTTAATCATTTTCAAAATTAAAAAAAAAATATAAAAAGGTTTTAATGTAAAAATAAAAATATTAAAATATTAAAAAAAAGAAAAATTATTGAAAGGGAGGGGCGGGGTTATAACCCCCACCCACTCCCCTTGACAATTGTATCGGCTGGCACAACAGTAGGGTTGCTGATGACAACCTGCTACCAGCATGATAGCCTGGCTGCCGATGGCAGCATGGGCTGCCTTCCCTAAAGCTAGTGGGCACGGGGTCCGTCCCCCCCAACTTTTTTATTAAGTTTTTTTTTTTAAATTATTATTTTTAAATAAAGTTTTTTATTATTAATTAATTTCTTTTAAATAGTTTTTAAATATGTGGTATTATTAATTTATTAATAATTTTATTAATAGGTTTTAATGTTAAAAGATTAATATTAATATTTAGTTAATAATATTACTTTTAGATTATTGTAGGTTGTAATTATGTTGAGTTTTTAGTAATTTTTAAATAGATTAATTCGTATGTGGTAGTATTTATAAATTAGTCTATAGATGAATTAATTTTCATTTGCTTGGAGATTTTTTTTTTGAAAAGGTGGCATTGCCACTTCATATATTTTATTATAATTTTTTTTTTACACTGGTTCAAAAAGAGCTCCCGGAGAAACCAGGAAGAAAAACTGTGGTCATTGCCCAAATATATGATACAAATGTTTGTAGATAGAAAAAGAAAAATACTAAACATAAACCCCCCCTCTAGCCGAAGCTAGTTACAATCAAAACCACCCAAAATTTTGAGCATTTTAGCTCATAAGCCCTAAATAAAAGAGTTCATTGTTTACAACAAATACAAGTAATATAGTGAGCCATAAGACAAATTATATCGAAGAGACGAAATAAAAATGATCTCCTCGACCCGATATCAAATAGGAAGATTGAACCATAAGGTCGACGGCAAAAAATTCTTCCAACCTAGTACCAAAGAAAAACTATAACTTGCAACCAAAATCATGATATGCTGCAAAAACATATAAGTGAACAAAATTACTCCTCCATGAAGGCTGTAGATGAATCACCTGAAACCAATTGGAGATTCAACATGACAACACGATCACCATAGATATTACTATTAAGGTCAATAATATGTCTAGAAGAGGGAGAAGAAGCCAATGATGGATTCTCATTAGCAATTTGGACATTAGCAAGAACTGGAGCTAAATTTTGTTCCAAAATATCCAACAAAGAAAAAACAATCAAGTGAACACCATTTAAACAATCCATGTCCAAGAATCTACCAAATTTATGCAGAGAGAATTTAACCCGCCTAAAAGATTGTCATTCTAGTGATTTTTTAATACTCTCATAGATCATGTAGACACGATGGATATTTAACAACATACGGTGATGGAATTATCCTCCAATAAGAGTGGCACCTCCCCATAAATCATATTTCTGAACAACCCTTCCCAACTTGTTATCACTCAAAAACTTAGGATTTACATACCTACTGACAACGAAATCCAAAAGGAAACGAGATTGAAGCAAATCTAGTGTGTTCAATAGGAAGATTGACAAAATTTGAGAGGGAAAAATGATATGCTTACTAGGAGGGAAGACAATGTCAGGCCCAATTACCCTTTTAATGCCTCTGCGAACATGAGGATGTTCACAAATGAAAATCAAGGGAAGCATATCATGGTTTATATGACCCAAAAATGGCCTTTCCCAACTCTCGACTTCTAGAAACACTCTAAAATTCTAAGGATAATAATCCATATGTAACGAGTTGAATGACGAATACAACTCGACCTTCATGCTTATGCCTACCAAGGAATTTGGGCGCACAACCATCACAAGAAATAACCAAAGAAAAGCTACACTAAAACTACACAATCCAAGCTACACAATGATACAAAGCAGCCTCCAAAAGCCTTGGAAATGACACAATAACCTTTCAAACATGAAGATAAGCCAAAAAACACTAAATGAGGAAATAATGGTATCCAAATAACCATGATACACAATAAATAAGTCTTTTCCCATAGGTCACAACACAACCAAAGTAGGCTAAAATCAACATACACATGTCACATAATACCTTGTGGCAACTTGCAAGGCTAGATGAGTGACCAAAGAGGATGCCAAAGTATAGAGGATGATAAATGAAAGATATACAAAATACCAAAAGGATATTGAGCCATTGCAAATCATAATGCACGCACGATACTAATCATCCAAATTTCTAAGAAAAATAAATGCGGTCACATCAACCATTATTAGCAAACCAACTTTGAATAAATGAGCACAAAATAAGGTAATTCCATTGAAGTACTGATCCAACACATCAAGACCCATGTAAAATGCTGCCAAAGATGACAACATAGACAAAGAATGAGTCCTCTTTTTCCAAATATACATATATATTTAATAATGACACAAAGATATATATATATATATATATATATATATATATATATATGAAAAAAACATATTATGCAATGGCTTCATCCTGGATAATTCTCAAGAGATTTGGGAAATCCACCAAAGAACAAATATTTATAGAGGTATCTAATTCCAACTTACAGCAACCCAAATTAGCCAAACAATCAGAAAGTGCATTACCCTCTCTATAAACATGTGAAATGGTGAATTTATCAAATGTATCAAGAATGATTTAGACATGCTCAAAAATGTACTTAATATGCCAATTATCAACTCTTATCAAAATATAGGCATTAATGATAACAACAGAGTCACCCTCAATGTAGAGACATTCAATGTAACACCCTGCTAGGGAACCCAAGAGAGATTAACCTAGTACATGTCACTGTGTGTGCTGAATAATTTTTTTTAAAGTTAACATAAAGAAACATACATTCATGCGGAAGCAATTACCATTTATACACATGTCTTACACTCACATAAATTACACGACTCAAGGGTTCCATGACTTTGAATTACTTAAAGAAAAACACAACTAACAATATAACAAAAGATTCTATTCAAATAGATAAATCAAATACCACTTACATAACCATAATTACAAACCTCATGGACAACCATGAAACCACCATAAACTCACATCCACTGCACATGTCGTAGGGTATGTGGTAATCACTCTAAACTACTTAATTACAATTTTCAGATTGGGTATCACATGTGATACTCTAATACAAGATTTACAATAATGAAATTACATAATAAATGATGAAGGAACATAAAAAGCTCATCTAAAAGAACCATCAAGCACCTGGTACAAGGACGTCGAATCTCAATGGATAAAGAATCACTACCACCCATCCGTGTGGCACCACAAAGGTCCACCCCACCATGCTGAGGAGATAACAACATATCCCAGTCGGATATCCAATACCAAGAAGGAAAACCACTAAGCAAGGGATCCTGATAGCTCTCTAATCCGATGTACTAATCATCATAAAAGGTAAGACTCACTAATCCAGAGGCAACTGACAACGTAGGAAATCTAGCATGTGTAAAGGAAGGTGTCATCATGTATGTCTAACCCTTAAGTTCAGCCCCGATAATCACAATGGATTCTGGCACCTAAGTGACCATACACGGAGCTAATGACCTCTCATACTGACAAGGCAACTAACTATGTCAGGTACCTCGCAAGGCAACTAACATCTTCTCAACACCACCTTAACCTATAATAGCACTCAAGCATGGGTGAGGACACATCTTATTAATCCATTTTAATATCTCCAAATATGTCTTTAGTTATCACTTATTGAGAAATTCCACAATAAGCAATCCAGAAGTCACTTACAGACACGGAACTTATTGCAAGCCACCCCCTACTACACATCTAGGTAACCTACCCTAGGCTCAGAGATCTTAACAGATCTAGCATAGGTCACAACCCTAGTGTACTCAAAATCTAGTATCCCACACAATCAGGAACTATCACATAGGTACACAAACAGATAACTGAATCGAAAGGGTCATCGTGGTCAGTTTAGGGTAATAGCATAGAACACACACCTCATAAAGTAACAGAAATATAAACGCTCCCCCCAAAACTCTGAATACATCCCAGGTCATCTAATACCCCCATAATAATATAATTAAAGCACAAGAGATCCATACGGATGCGTGGAAACAGAACGTCCTAAAGGATTGAAAAATGAACTATAGACATGTAAATACTAATAGACAACTCATACATAATCTCTATTTAATTCATAACTAAATCCGAAACATTTAGAGGTTAATTTACAAATAGACTATTTAACACTACTACTCACAATTAAATAATCACATCAAGGTATCCATTATTTATACCAAATTAGATATCTACCTCTAAGTCTCCAGTTACCTCGTAACTACTCAATTAAAAACAACTTGATGAACTTAATTTAAACAACTACATTWTRCTATAGTATTTAATRAAATATATTAATTAAATTAATTGTATCCAATAGTCAATAAATTAATTTACAATTAATAATACTACAAATATTAATTCAGATTAATAATTAACTCATTACCTACARTTAGAAATTAATATACTAAATTAAAACTAYAAATAGAATGTATTGGTTAAGTTATATTTTAAACATAACCATAAATAAAACTAATTTTAATTGATAAATGAATAAAATTAATCTCATTTAAAATTAATAAAATTAAAATTAAACTAATTTAAAATTTAATAAAAAAAAAATTAAACTAATTTAAAATTTAATAAATTCTAAATAAATAATAAAAAAAAGTAAATTTCATGTGGGGGGACCCACACGGTTTCTCCCCTACTCGCTTCCGTATGAAGATGGCACTGCCGTCAATAGTACCGACATTGCCGTCGGCAGTACCGGTACTGCCGAGGCAGACTGTGACTACTGCCGGCAGCACGGCTGCCAAGGCAGTCCCGTGTACTGCCCGACACAGTCTGCCGTGGGGGCTGGGGATGGGGTCCCACCCCCATCAAACAATTAATTTTTTTTTTAATATTTTAATCTGTGTAATCTGCTTACACTGCGGTCATGGAAATTATTTATTTATTTATTATATATATATATATTTTTTAAATTTTTAAAGTATGATTTCGAAAACAAGTAGCATAGGATTATTTTTGTTTTATTTGAAAATTTCCAAAAACGGAAAAGGTCAAAAAGGAAGGGATTTAATATTTTTTTTTAAAATCTTTTTCACCATTCTGTATTTTATACAGAGAGTTATTTTTTTTTAACGTAATAAATTTTTTACAATAGAATTACATAGAAACCAATTATTTAATTTTCTCTATAGTTAGGACTATAGGAATAATTGATTTTTCGATTTCTAGGAGTTCTAGGAGAGATCTTTTTATGAAATTTCGATAGCATAAGGGTACTATGATAGGAAACATATAAACATGAAAATGACAGATCTTAGCTTCTCATGAACCCCGAAAAAATTGAAACATCAACGAACCATAGATTTAATTTTCTCTATAGTATAAACTATACAAAGGATTAGTTTTTTATTTTCTAAGAGATCTAAAGAGAATTTCTTCCTGAAATTTTGACAGCATAACCCTACAATGCTAAGAATACATAGAATGAAAGAAATTTAGATCTAGGGTTCTAATGAATACCTGAAAATGTATAAACAATAATAAAGCCATTTAAAAGATAAAATAACAAACATGCGCTAAATCAACAATGAAAACCTCAGATCTACGAAATTGAAACCACACAAGCAAACGAATCCTACCTTGATTCCAATGCTAGAAACAAAAGAATGTAGCTTGGATGATGAAAGAAAATCTGAAAACCCTCAAGCCCAATTCAACCACAGATCTAGCAACTATGAAGATTTGAGCACACACACAAGCAAGAAAACTCCTGAAAACTTCAAAGCAACAAGGATCCACAACAATCCACAATCCTTCAAAAATCTCAAATCACCAAGAGCTCTCCAAATCCAAAAAACTTGTTATGAGAGAATGAATGACCAATTCCCCCTAAAGAGATTCAAATTCCCCTAAACATGCAAAGCTTGATGACAACTCTTAATTCAATTCCTAAATTAACTCCACTCAAAAATTGAAAGTAAATTCAAATTAAATAATTAAAATATTCTTTATTGCCACAACTCAACTTTGACTCCGAATTACAAGTTGAGATATTTGAATTTGAAAATACTTTTTCAACACATTCAAGCACATGTAATTAATAAAATATTTAATTAAATAGATTAAATATTTATGTCACAATAATACATGCAAACAAATATTTAAGTAATCATATAAGCACTTCTGCTATAGTTTTCAATTAAATATTTAATTAAATCAAAATATTCAAATATTTCAATTTAATTAATTATTTAAAATAAAATTAGGATATAATTAAATAATTAATTTGACTATAACCCAATAAATCATAGAATATGGAAAATCACTCAATAATCCAAAAATCACCTGAAAGCATAATCAAGCTAAACACACACATACTCAGGAGAGAGGGTATTCGAATTCTGTCAACCTAGACAAATCCAGATAGGGTAGTCATACTGAAACTCATCCAACATTAGGACGATTAGGCTTAGGTTAGGGTTTTGGATCTGTATGTTACCTCCCCTCTTTACCATTGAGATAAATATTTATGGGCATGCCCACTCCTGCCAATTCAGGGAAGACAATGCCTTGTACCTACAATCCTGTCATCAATGAACATGCATGTACATACATAATATAATATAGCAACCAATGATAGGGATTGGTCGAACGTGTGGATCTTGCCGAAGCAAGTAACTACGTCTCCGTCCTCTACCACAACAACATGCAAAGAGATACATAAACATAATAACCATACACATGCAAGTATGGGGTAAGTACAACATAATCAAAACATAAATCATCACATCATGATAATATCCATAACATCATAATCAATAGTCACCATCAACTGAAAGAATAGTAGTTCTCATGAAAGTAGCCTAAAAGAATTCAGCCAATCAACTAAAACCAATGCCTAAAAGAGTATGGCATCACAAACTAAAAAGTAAAACATGAGTGGGTATTACATCCACCCCCTAGTATTAGGCTTACTCTTGGAAGCCCATAAACAAGTAGGGATATAATTCTCGTAATCTAGCTGCATCCTCCCAAGTTGCTGAAGTCTCATCATTTGGGTCCCATTGGACTCTTACCTTCTCTATGGTGCGATCCCTGAGGGTCACACCCCGCTGCTCTAGAATACGTATTGGATCCAAAGCCACCTACCCATCCTCAACCTATAATGCATTCCAATCAAGTACATGCATAATGTCAGGTATATATCTCCTAAAAACTGAAACATGGAAAACATCATGGATGCGCGAAAGGCTAGGTGGCAAAGCAAGTCGATAAGAAACTGGTCCTATCCTCTCTAGGATCTCAAACGGTCCCACAAAACAAGGTGCCAAATTCGAACCCTTTCCATAACAAATCAGACTCTTCCGTGGGTGCACTCTTACAAACACTCTATCTCCAACTATGAACTACCTATCCACCCTGTGAGCATCTGCATACTTCTTCTGTCTATCTTGTGCAGTCACTAAATGCTCATGAATCCTCACTACCTACTGCTCCATGTCTCAAAGCATCTCAGGACCAAGAAGAATATAGTCCTCCAATCTATCCCAGCTCAAAGGTGTACAGCAAGGACGACCATACAATGCCTATAAAGGTGCCATGCCAATGGAACTGTGATATCCATTATTATATGCAAACTCCACTAGGTACAAGTAGTCCTCCCAGTGAGTCTATCTATCCATGACATACATCCTCAACATGTCCTCCAGAACTTGGTTCACCCGCTCTGTTTGTCCATCAGTCTTAGGATGATACGCTGAATTGAAATTCAGCTAAGCACCTTGATCATGCTGTAAAGATGTCCAAAAGGCTAAGGTAAAAATAGGATCTTGATCTGATATAATACGGAGAGGGATGCCATGAAGTCTCACAATGTCTTGCATGAAGACTCAGGCTATAGAAGCTGCTGTATATGATGATCTCATAGGTGAGAAATGAGCCACCTTGGTTAACTAATCAATGATCACCATGATAGCATCGTGTCTGCTAGGTGTCATAGGCAATCCAACTATGAAATCCATAGAAATAATGTCCCACTTACATGATGGAATGAGATTAGGATGAAGAAGCCCTGCTAGATGCTGATGATTCACCTTGACCCTCTAACACTCTAAACATCTAGCCACAAAGTCTGCAATCTCCCTCTTCATACCAGCCCAATGATAGAGTCGTCAAAGATCTGCGTGAATATTCTTGACACCTAGATGTGCCGAATAGGGTGCACGATGAGCCTCAGATAACACTAATATATGAAAATCATCCAATGGTGGTACATAGATCTGGCCCATATGACATAGAAGACCATCTTTATCCAAAACATATCCAGAGAATCTGCCCTCTAAAGGTCTCCCTGACTCTATCTCAGCTTTCACCTCCTGATACAAGGTATCTCTAGGAAGTGACTAGAGTATCCTACTCCTCAAGTCCACACTAAGAGTCAAAGCTAGAACGGCCTATTGCTTGTGACTCAATGCATCTACAACCACATTTTCCTTTCCCTGAATATACTTTATCTCAAATTCATATTCACAAAGGAATTCCATCCACCTTCTCTGTCTAACATTCAAATTAGGCTGGGTAAAGATATACTAAAGGCTACGATGATTGCTATGAAGCTCAAATCAATGTCCCAAAAGAAAAAGTCTCCATCGTACCACAGCATGGACAACCATAGCTAGCTCTAGATTGTGAGTAGGGTAGCTAAGCTCATGATCCTTGAGTTTGTGAGACTCATAGGCAATCACTCGCCCATCCTGCATGAGAACTGCTCCAATACCCTCTAATGATGCATCAGTGCATACAAAAAAATCTCCCACTGGATCAGGCACAACTAGGATAGGTGCACTGGTCAAACACACCTTGAGACTCTGAAAAGCCTCCTCGCACTTCTCTATCTATACAAACTTCTTCCCTTTCCACTGAAGAGAAGTAATAGGATGTGCCACCCTAGAGAAGTTCTTCACGAACCTGTGGTAGCATCCTGCAAGACCCATGAAACTGCATACCTCAGACACATTAGTGGGTGCTGGCCACTCCACAATAGCCTGAATCTTCAAAGGATCTACTAAGATACCTTCTCTAGAAATGACATGACCAAGATACTGAACCTCAGTCTGGAAGAAATCACACTTAGCCAGACTGGCATTAAGTTGATTCTTCCTAAGGCACTCCAGAACCTACTGAAGATGCTCTTCATGCTCCTCCATGGATCTAGAGTAAATCAATATATCATCTAGGAAGATGAGCACAAAGTGATCTAGGTACTCTCAAAACACATCATTCATCAAACAAATGAACACTGATGGAGCATTCGTCAACCCAAATGGAACCACTGTGAACTCATAATGTCCATACCGTGTACGAAATGTTGTCTTGTGGATATTAGCATCCTAAATCCGTAACTGGTGGTATCCTGACTTCAGAACAATCTTAGAGAACACCTTGGCTCCCTTGATCTGATCAAACAAGTCATCAATGCGTGGCAATGGGTACCTATTTTTTGACCGTTACCTTGTGCAACTATCTATAGTCGATACACAAGCGTAATGATCCATCCTTCTTCTTCATGAAGATGACAGGTGCACCCTAAGGAGAAACACTAGGGTGAATTCTCCCCTTTGCCAACAGCTCCTCTAACTGTAGCTTTAGCTCACTCAACTCGTGAGTAGCCATGCGATATGGTTCTCTAGATATAGGCTCTGCTCCTGGCACAAGCTCTATGCAGAAGTCTATGTCACACTTCGGTGGCATGGCTGGAATCTCATCAGGGAATACATCAATAAAATCCTGTAATATGGGATGATCCAAATCCTTGACTTCACTTTCCATACCATCTATCTCATACATGGATACTACATACATCTGACAACCCTTTCTCATACATCGCTTTAATTGCATACCAGATATCATGCGAAGGGATATGGGTCGAGGAATCCCCACAATGCGACACTCCTTTCCAGCATCATCCTTGCAAAAAATGATCTTCTCTCTACAATCAATCTTAGCTCCATGAGCTCTCAATTATTCCATTCCCAAGACAACCCCATATGACCCCAAAGGAATCACACGTAGGTCAACTGAGGTAATGAACTTCCCTAGGTTTAGTTCACAACCATGAACCAAGGAATTCGTAGCTACCCTAGCCCCTGAGGCTAGCTCCACTTGCCAACCTAATGCTTTCTTTGTAGCCACTAGCCCACAATGCTCAACAAGGAAAGGTGAAATAAATGAGTCAGTCACTCTTGAATCAAATAATATAGAAATGGAAGTACCCTGAATAGTACCTGAAGTCTCAATGACTATGCCCTGATGCTCTGCCTGCCTCTGATCAAGAGCTGCAAACACTCTATGTGAACCTCCTCCTACAGTAGGCTCTGAGGCTGCTGGCCTCTGTGTAGAAAACTATGGTGCACTCT
The DNA here is from genome assembly GCA_018584345.1 of Thuja plicata. Taxonomy (NCBI): domain Eukaryota; kingdom Viridiplantae; phylum Streptophyta; class Pinopsida; order Cupressales; family Cupressaceae; genus Thuja; species Thuja plicata. Next base: position 1,545,429 of record MU228492.1, on the reverse strand, counting down.
GTGGAAAATTCATTGCAATGTGGCCAAAATGACCATAGGTGAAACACCCTGTGCCTCTGAAATTGCCTCTCCCATTGGAGGGCATACTAGACTACTGAACACTCCCTTGACTCGCACTAGGCTGTGTGTTCTGATCTGGCCAGTTGGATTGATTACACCTATGGCGCTGTCCACTCCTGATGCTTCTACCACTCTAGGTAGGAGGTGCAGTCTTCTACTGCTACTACTGTTGATGCTGACTTTGGCTCTGGTTCTGATTACCTCTATAAAAACTGGATGGCTTCTTAAAGTTCCTAGCGCCTTGTGACTGGTTACCTCTATAGCCTACTCTAGAAGCTCCACTAGCCTGACCACCCTGTCAAATCCCATGGCCTGCTTCCAAATTAGCCTCTGATAGAGTGGCTTTAATCACTGTAGCTCACAGGTCCATAGGCTCAAAGAGCTTTACGTCACCTATGCTGCAGGCATTAAGCCCTTGCATGAAGTGTTGTACCAACAAAGTGGTATCCTTGCTATAACTAGCGTACTGCTTGAGCTCATAAAAATGATGCTCGTACTACTCCATAGTTAATGTTAGCTGTCTAATATTATGAAACTCATCAGCTCTTTGCTGCCTCCACTGATCAGATAGGAACCTATCTTTGAAGTTCTCGAGAAAGAGTTCCCAAGTAATAGTGTCCATACGGAGTCCTAGCTTCTACTCCTCAATCTTCCACCAGATAGCCGCAAAATGTACCAACTGCATCATGATGTATCTCACTTTAGTATTACTAATAAAGGGATGCATCATGACTACTGTATGCAAAGCTATCAACCAAGTCTCTGCCTCTAAACCAGAATCCTATCCAGCAAAAGGAATGGCCTTTCCTCTTGTCAGGTCTCTCATGTGGTTGGCTGCAACCACTGCTGGATCCACTGATATAGTCCTCCCACAAGGGTTCCTGGATCTCTCCCTCTATCTCTCCTCCTACTGGGAGTGATGAGATGCCTCTCACTCCACTCTGGCTCTCTCAGGAAGGAAATCTAGGATAGCTTGAAGGATCTGCCTAGTATTCATACTGCCAGACTTATCCTGATCCTCTCTCCTATGTTCATCCTTGTCCTGATGCTGCTCACTCTACTGTCTAACACTAGTAAAGGAGCTAGCCTATCAACCTCCCCCACGGGAACCAGACCTACCCCTACCATGACCTCTAGCTGCTCGTGTCTAAGGCATAATTCCTGAATCAAATAGAGATAGATACAACATTCACCAAATAGCTTGAAACATAAACTAAAGAATGAATAAACCATAAAGCAATAATTTAAAAACAAATGTGTAGTATGTCTATGTTTTAGTTTCAAGTTCAAGCTAGACACAACCTAAAGGGCATACAGTTCCCAGAGTTCCCAGAGTAGAAACTAGAGCTCTGATACCAAATGTAACACCCCGCTAGGGAACCCAAGAGAGATTAACCTAGTACGTGTCACTATGTGTGCTGAATAAGTTTTTTTTAAAGTTAACATAAAGAAACATACATTCATGCGAAAGCAATTACCATTTATACACATGTCTTACACTCACATAGATTACATGACTTAAGAGTTCTATGACGTTGAATTACTTAAAGAAAACCACAACTAACAATATAACAAAAGATTCCATTCAAATAGATAAATCAAATACCACTTACATAACCATAATTACAAACCTCATGGACAACCATGAAACCACCATAAACACACATCCACTGCACATGTCGCAGGGTATGTGGTAATCACTCTAAACTACTAAATTACAATTTCCAGATTGGGTATCACATGCGATACTCTAATACAAGATTTACAATAATGAAATTACATAATAAATGATGAAGGAACATAAAGAGCTCATCTGCAAGAACCATCAAGCACCTGGTACAAGGACGTTGAATCTCAATGGATAAAGAATCACTACCACCCATCCGTGTAGAACCACAAAGGTCCACCCCACCGTGCTGAGGAGATAACAACATATCCCAGTCAGATATCCAATACCAAGAAGGAAAACCACTAAGCAAGGGATCCTGATAGCTCTCTAATCCCGTGTACTAATCATCATAAAAGGTAAGACTCACTAATCCAGAGGCAACTAACAAGGTAGGAAATATAACATGTGTAAAGGAAGGTGTCATCATGTACGTCTAACCCTTAAGTTCAGCCCTGATAATCACAATGGATTCCGGCACCTAAGTGACCATACATGAAGCTAATGACCTCTCATACTGACAAGGCCACTAACTATGTTAGGTACCTCGCAAGGAAACTAACATCTTTTCAACACCATCTTAGCCTATACAAGCACTCAAGCATGGGTGAGGACACATCTTATTAATCCATTTTAATATCCCCAAATATGTCTTTATTTATCACTTATTAAGAAACTCCACAATAAGAAATCCAAAAGTCACTTATGGACACGGAACTTATTGCAAGCCACCCCCTACTACACATCTAGGTAACCTACCCTAGGCTCAGAGATCCTAACAGATCTAGCACAGGTCACAACCCTAGTGTACTCCAAATCCAGTATCCCACACAATCAAGAACGGTCACATAGGTACACAAACAGATAACTGAATCGAAAGGGTCATCATGGTCAGTTTAGGGTAATAGCATAGAACACACACGTCATAAAGTAACAGAAATATAAACACTCCCCCCAGCCTCTGTATACATCCTAGGTCATATAATGCCCCCATAATAATACAAAAAAAGCACAAGAGATCCATACAGATGCATAGAAACAGAACATCCTAAAGGACTGAAAAATAAACTATAGACATGTAAATACTAATAGACAACTCATACATAGTCTCCATTTAATTCATAACTAAATCCAAAACAATTAGAGGTTAATTTAAAAATAGACTATTTAACACTACTACTCGCAATTAAATAATCACATCAAGGTATCCATTATTTATACCAAATTAGATATCTACCTCTAAGTCTCCAGTTACCTCGTAACTACTCAATTAAAAACAACTTGATGAACTTAATTTAAACAACTACATTWTRCTATAGTATTTAATRAAATATATTAATTAAATTAATTGTATCCAATAGTCAATAAATTAATTTACAATTAATAATACTACAAATATTAATTCAGATTAATAATTAACTCATTACCTACARTTAGAAATTAATATACTAAATTAAAACTAYAAATAGAATGTATTGGTTAAGTTATATTTTAAACATAACCATAAATAAAACTAATTTTAATTGATAAATGAATAAAATTAATCTCATTTAAAATTAATAAAATTAAAATTAAACTAATTTAAAATTTAATTAAAAATAATAAAAAATTAAACTAATTTAAAATTTAATAAATTCTAAACAAATAATTAAAAAAGTAAATTTCATGTGGGGGACCCACGCGGTTTCCCCCCCACCCGCTTCTCTATGAAGATGGCACTGCCGTTGGCAGTATCGGTACTACCGAGGCAGACCGTGACTGTCGTCGGCAGCACGGCTGCCAAGGCAGTCCCGTGTACTGCCCGACATAGTCTGCTGCGGGGGCTGGGGATGGGGTCCCACCCCCATCAAACAATTAATTTTCTTTTTTAATATTTTAATCTGTGTAATCCGCTTACACTGCAGTCATGGAATTTTTTTTTAAATTTATTATATATATATATATATTTTAAATTTTTAAAGTATGATTTCGAAAACAAGTAGCAAAGGATTATTTTTGTTTTATTTGAAAATTTCCGAAAATGAAAAAGGTCAAAAAGGAAGGGATTTAATAGTTTTTTTTTTAATCTTTTTCACCAATCCGTATTTTATACAGAGAGTTCTTTTTTTAAACTTAATAAAATTTTTACAATAGAATTACATAGAAACCAATTATTTAATTTTCTCTATAGTTAGGACTATAGGCAGATTTGATTTTTTGATTTCTAGGAGTTCTAGGAGAGATCTTTTCACAAAATTTTGACAGCATAAGGGTACTATGCTAGGAAACATATAAACATGAAAATGACAGATCTAAGCTTCTCATGAACCCCGAAAACATCGAAACATCAATGAACCATAGATTTAATTTTCTCTATAGTATAAACTATACAAAGGATTAATTTTTTCTTTTCTAAGAGATCTAGAGAGAATTTCTTCCTGAAATTTTGACAGCATAACCTTACGATTCTAAGAATACATAGAATGAAAGAAATTCAGATCTAGGGTTCTAATGAACACCCAAAAATGTATAAACAACAATAAAGCCATTTAAAAGCCAAAATAACAAACATGCACTAAATCAACAATGAAAACCTCAGATCTACAAAATTAAAACCACACAAGCAAATGAATCCTACCTTGATTCCAATGCTAGAAATGAAAAAATGTAGCTTGGATGATGAAAGCAAATCTGAAAACCCTCAAGCCCAATTCAACCACAGATCTGGCAACTATGAAGATCCGAGCACACACACAAGCAAGAAAAATCCTGAAAACTTCAAAGCAACAAGGATCCACAACAATCCACAATCCTTCAAA
>MU228492.1:1524534-1540005 GCA_018584345.1 Thuja plicata | reverse complement strand
CATAAACATGATAACCATACACATGCAAGTATGGGGTAAGTACAACATAATCAAAACATAAATCATCACATCATGATAATATCCATAACATCATAATCAATAGTCACCATCAACTAAAAGAATAGTATCTCTCATGAAAGTAGCCTAAAAGAATTCGGCCAATCAACTAAAACCAATGCCTAAAAGAGTACGACATCAAAAACTAAAAAGCAAAACATGAGTGGGTATTACACTCAATCTTTAAATTTTTTGCTAGCACAATACCTTCTAGAAGTGCCTGAGCTTCTGCCAAATTTTTTGTTCCCAAAGGAACACATGCAACCTTCAAGGCTATAACTTCACCAAGATTTTTATGTAAACACACCCCTATTCTTGAATCACCTGGGCTTCCGTTTGAAGAGCCATCAAATTTCAATTTGACAAAATAAGAGTCACGAGGGAGCCGCTTAATGGAGTTCCTATCACCACAAACTTTTCAAATTCTAGGAGAAACAAGTGATACAAGAATAGAGATCTACTTCCAAATTAAATTACAATACTATCCGAGGAAGTGAAAATAGAACAGATTAAAGTGGGATTGCACATGGGCATTAACTTGTTCAGAGTTATGTTTCTCAATATTAGAAAGAATGCTTGAAGAACTAGAGTGTGTCTTTCTAAAGATGTACATATTACACTCCCACCAAATTGACCAAATAAAAGAAGAGGGAATGACTAACCAAAGACATACAAAAAATGAAGTGGAAAATAGGATTGGCCATACTTGAAAAAAGTCCCAAAGAGTTAAGGGAAGAGGGAAGAAAACTGACATCTTATTCATAACAAAAGACCAAAACTAAGATGCAAAATAACATTGAATAAAAAGATGGTCCACATTCTCAGCCACCTTACCACAAAGAACACAATTAATAGGTGGAGAAATCTGAAGGCTAACCATCCTATCACTAGTGAGAAATTTTTACTAAAGCGAAAGCCAAGAAAATACACCTTCCTTAGGAAGGATTGAACTGTTCCAACAAAAGAGAAATGCACGATGGGATAAACTTTGGTTCTCCATATTATGAATGACCTTGCATCCTTCTTTGATAGAGTATTTCCCTGACTTAGAAGGACAACACAAAAGTATATTCTTTCCTCTAGAAAGATAAACCATCCATCTTTCAAGAATGGAATTGAACTCATGAATTTGCATTAAGGACAAAGAGAGAGAAGAAGGATCCTTCCAACTAACTTTATGAGAGAAAATATCAACATAGTCAATATAACCAATCATCTTAGTACCCCAATGATTAATTAATATATCAATAACACCTTACATAGATACTATACTATTAAGAGGAGGAAGCCCATTCCAAGAATCATTCCAAAAGAGAAAATCTTCCCTAAAATGAATTTGTCAAGACAAAAAAACTTGAGACCACTTCCCTAGAAGAGATCATAAAATTCCAATTTGGTGACCATACCGGGAGGGGGGGTTAGAGATTGTGAAGATTATGGTGGGACTAGAGGAATATAAATACTTAGATTACTTTATTTGACACTAAAGTTCCTGGGGTTTAGTGTACATGTCATAAACAAATTTCTCCCCAAAGGCTTTATTCCTTATGGAAATATTATGAAAGCCACACCACCATCTGATTTATTAGGGGTTAATTTTTCCAATGAAACAAGAGGTACCTTCTTCTCATTAGGCATGTTAGGTCTCCATAGAAAGGAGTAGATAATTTTTTCAATCTGGGTAATAACCGATTTAGGTGCCTGAAGGAAAGAATATAATAATTAGGAATAGCAATGAGTACAATCCTAATAAGTAGTATTCTTCCAGATAAAGATAGCCATCTTGCCTTCCAGGTCGATATTATACTTTTTAAATCTAGAAATGACATTATCCCAGTAAGAAGACTTAACTTTCCCCATGCAGAAAGGAATACATAGATAAGTAGAAGGAAGGATGCCCAAGGAGAAACCATAGATAATCACAATTTTCCTTTGGACAATCTCAGGAGAATTAAAGATACATTTTATTTATTTTTGAGGATTAATAACTTGGCCAGATCTTGAAGAATAGATATCCAGAGTTTGGTTGATATGCTTGGCCTCCTGAATAGAAGAACAACCAAATAATAAAGTGTCATCAACAAAAACATTGTGAGTAATCATAATATGAGTATTTGGAATTTTCACACCTTTCCAAAGACCCAAATCATCCTACCTTTGGATTGTCCTACAAAAGGATTCTATCATAATAATAAATAGAAATGGAGAAAGAGGGTCACCTTTTTGGACCCCCTGAGTAGTAGAGAAGAAACCTGAGGGAGCACCATTAATAATGACTAAAAAGGAGGCACCCGAAATGCAATTCTTGATCAATTTACACCATTTGACAGAGAATCCAAATTTTTGAAGAACTTTCAGCAAGAGAGACCATCTGACCTTGTCGTAGGATTTCATCATATCAATATTTACAATAAAGGATAGGATCTGACAAGAGTCAATAGAATACAAAACTTCAAGTACCACAAGAGCACCATCAGAGGTTTCCCTGCTTGGAACAAAACCACCCTGTCGAGGAGAAATGATTCTAGGGATCAACAAATTTAGCCTTAAATAGATTTCCCTGGTAAGGATTTTATAAAAATATTTACAAATGGAAATGGGTCTAAAATCCATAAAGGTCTTAGGATCCTTAATATTTGGTATCAGGGTGATATAAGTAATATTGAAGTTTTTTAGGACATAACCCTCCCTTCTAGATTCTTCTATAGCCAATAGAAGATAAAAAATAATATCCCAAAAATTTTGAAAAAATAAAATAGTGAAACATCTAGACCTGGGGCCTTGTCCGGGGCCATAGAAAAAACTACTGTGTGAAGTTCCTCAATAGAAAAGGCCTTCATTAATAAATCATTATCAGATTGAGAAATTAAATTAGGAATAGATTGAAAAATCTCTTCCACACTAGGATCATCAACATCAAGAACCACAGGGGGAGCCAACAAGTCTTTAAAAAAATAGACACCTTCATCTCTAATTTGTTGTTTAGTGGTAAGACAATTACCAGATTTAGAGGCTTTTATAAAAAAAATAGAAGAGGAAGCTCTCTTAATCTTAGTTGAAGATTGAAAATACTTAGTATTTTTATCCCCATCTTTCAACCATAGTTCCTGAGGTTTCTGTCTCCAATAAATCTCTTCCCTAGAACAAATTTCTTCACAATAAGACTGAAGATGCTTTTTTCTTTCGAAACTAGAAGGGTCTAAATCCAAACTTAATAATATGCTCACTGATATCCTTAAGTTCCTTCTCAACCTCAATTTTTCATGAAATATATTCTTAAAAACTTCTTTATTCCAAACCAAGATTTTTGATTTAACGTATTGCAGTTTCTTATAAAACTAAAACATGTGAGTGCCTTTACAAAAGGGGGCACTAACCCACCATCGATGAAAAAGAAAAATAAAATGAGGATGTGTGAACCACATCCTTTCAAATTTGAATGAAGACTTAAAACAGGGTGCACTATCCAACTTATCTATTGCTAAGGAGTTAGGGAAATGATATGATTCTGCAACTGAGAGAATTTTTGAGGTTATAGAGAAATTGAGGAGCCTAATCTCATGAGAGATGAGAAATTTATCTAATCTAATGGAAATTTGAGAGATTGACCTTCTATTAGTCTAGGTGAAGGAGCATTTACTCGGAGAGACATCCAAAAGAGCATTATCTTGGATAAAAAAGGAAAAAACATCAATGACCCTTTGAGTTGTTGGATTGCCCCCACATTTCTCATCTAATGAAGTAATAGCAAAATAATAATATGACGATCTTTATATTGATGAATGGAATTAGACAAACTATTCCAAAGAATAAGTTTCTCATGAGGAGCAGTGGGATCATATACGTTGAAAAAAAAAAAATTAAAGTCAAACCATTCAATCTTCAATAATTGCCAATTAGAACTAGAAAACATTAATTGACCTCTAACTGATTTAGGCTTCCAAAGAGAAATAAGAAAACCAGAAGCACCCAAAGAGGGAACAAGAATATATTCCCATCGAGACCATTTTTGAAGGAATTTATCACAAGAGTCTTGGGACAATTTTGTTTCTTGAAGTAAAATGATATCTACTTGAGAAGAATCCAATAAATTATTGATTCTTCCCCTTTTTTTAGGGGCATTCAAGCCCCTGACATTACAAGATATGATTTTCATGGAACTCGAGGAGAGCGACACACCTCCTTATTCTAAATTAGGGGAAAAAATTATCCAAAATAGTGGATTGGATACCTGCTTTTATCTCCTCCTTTATTTTAGCTGACAAGGGTTTCCTCCCCCTCTTTTGAGGGGTTTTTGAAACAATATCAGAAAGTGAGGGAATTGAACCAAGGCTATTTTTTGTGAAAAATCAAAATCCTTCTTGATGGTAGGGTGAGGAATCCTTGTATTATGATGATCCATGGATTGATCTGAGAAGAGATAGGGCTGTGATGGACAAACATCTGGAAAATATTCACTCGAAATTTCATCAATTATATTTGAAGAAACAAAAATTAATAAATCATGAGCCATCAATTGAATCTCATCATCGAGAATAGAAGAAGGGGAAAAAAAGCTGACCATTGGAGTGAATGACTGACTGTTGAAAATCAGACTATGAATAAGACTATCATCCAGATATTTAAAACAATGCGGAGAAGGAAACTCTGCATGAGAAGGAGGGGAATAGGATGGATAAGTGACCAATAATGGACGACCGATTGATCAAGAGGAGACAAAATGATGAAAAAGCGGAGGATAAATACTCTTAAAGAAGGAAAGAAAGATCCTATTGTGAAATTTAATTATAATATTAGTAGTAATTTTATTGAATAAACTAGTTTGTATAATGCTTATTATAAATTGGTTTATTATTATGTTTTATTAATTCTTTTGGAAATTCAGTTTTATCATCCAATGTTGTTTTCTAGATGACTATTAAATATATTGTGTACATCTCTCTTTTATGGAACTGTATTGTTTCAGGTATCTATTAGGACTAGTTAACCTTTAGGATGTTGTACCATAGGCTTGTTGGGAGATTTATTGCCAGTTATTTATGTGTGATTATTTGTGGTGATTAAGTACAATTGTTCGATCTTTTTTTCCTAAGTTCATGATTGGAGTATTCCTATGAGGTTATGTATGTTCATGTATCCAATAAGGAAATGTATTTGGGTTTTGTTCTCAGTGCTTTTTATGAGTTTCTTTTGTGGTTTATGAGCCTAGGTAGGTTTACCAAGTGTATAGAGGGGAAGTGGCTTACAGTGGGGGGCGGGGACCTAAGTGGCTACTAGGCTAACTCATTGGTAAGTAACTTAACAAGTGATAAAATGAAACATTAATGGGGGTTTAAAATGAATTAACAAGATGTTCTGAGTCTTTACCCATGCTTTGAGTGCTATTACAGGCTAGGATGTGAGTTAGAATCCTTTTCTCTATAAAAGGATTATTGAGCCACATAGAGTCACTTTGGGGCCAGGGTCTAGAGATGACTACTAGGGTAACTCAAGGGTGGAATTATGTTATGACACTTCCCTATATGAATCTTAGGTTTTCCTACATATTTTAGTTGCCTCTGGTAATGTGTTAATTTCTTGTTGTGTTTTAGAGAGCTTCTAGGATCTTCCTATGTGTACCTTTGTGATGTATTGTATACCTTTTCTTTCCTTCTTCTTGTATACCTATGTGAGTGGGCCTGATGTTATCTCCTCAGCATGGTAGGAGTGGACCTTTAGTTTCACAAGGTCGGGTGGTAGTGATTCTTTTACCTTTTGAGATCCAACACTCTTGTTCTTGCTTGGATGATCCTTGTTGCAGTTCTATCTTCTCATTCTTGTAGAGACTTACTCTTTATCATGAGTTGTATAATTGTATTTTATCTATACATTGTTGACATCTTTTCAGAGGATGTGTTGTATTATTATTCATTATTGCATACCCTGCGACTTGTGCAATGGATGTTGTGTCATTATGTATACCATGGATACCAGTTGTATATGTGATCCTATTATTTGGGATGTTTATTATATTTTAGTTGATGTATCTCTTATGTTAGATCTTTATAGTTGATCTTCGTAGATTAGTTTTATTAGGTATCTCTACGTCAAGGAACAATCAATATTTGAAGTCTATGTTTGAGTTGCATTTATGTGTATGTATGTATTTCATTTTTTTGCTTCTACGTTGTTATCATTATTGTTTGTAAAATTTTAAAAAAAAATCCTGTAAACTTAGTTGCGTGTTCTAGGTTAATTCTCTTGGGTTCCCTGGTGGGGTGTTACACTTGGTATTAGAGCTCGAGTTTCTACACTGGGAACTTTGGGATTTTTTATGCCCATTAGCTATCTCTTAGTTTGAAATTGAAATACACATAGACATAAAAATTATTTTTATTTTAGATGATTGCTTTGTGATCATTTATTTTCTTTTTTTGTTATTTGGTTTTGTTTTGAGTTGTTGTGTTGCCTTCTGGTTGCTTCAGGAAATATTCCTATTGAGACTAGAGTTGCTGCTAGAGATCAGGGTAGAGGTCATGCTGGTGGGTGTGGAAGGGGTAGGATTCATAGCCCTTCTACGAGTGTTAGGCAGGAGAGTGTTCATCAATAGAGTAGGGATGAGCAAAGGTGAAAAAATGATGAGTTTGAGGAGCCTCGTACTAGGTAGTTGTTGCAGGAAATTCTGAATCATCTCAAACCTGAGAAAATCAAGATTGAGAAGGATGTTTCTCATCACTCCCAGGTTGAGGAGAGAGTGAGGGAGAGATATAGAAGTCCTCAAAGGAGGAACTTTGTATTCAATCCAGATACTATTGAGGCTAATTAGATGAGAGACCTTTTGAGATCATGACCTCTCCCTTTAATGGGAAAGGTACTGGTTTAGAGGAAGAGACATGGATCATTGGCTTGGATAGATGCTTTTTTATGCATATTTTTAGTAGCAATACTAAAGATAGATGTTTCATTATGCATCTCACTGCTTTTGCATTTATTTGGTGGAAGATTGAGAAGGATAAGTTGGGGCTTAGTATGGATACTTTTACTTGGAAGTTATTTCTTGAGAACTTTCAAGAATGTTTTCTATATGATCAGTGGAGATAAAAATGCACAGATGAGTTTCATAATTTGTGTCAATTGACCATGAGCGTACAAGATTATGAGCATCATTTTTTTGAGCTCAAACAAAATAAACAAGTTTTGGAAGGGATTCTTCTCTTATGGTTCATCATTTCATTAGGGGACTTAATGATCAGATCATTGGGAGAGCTAATCTCTTTGAGCCTACCCTCAAAGAAGCAATCATTAAGGCTACTCTTGTAGAGGTAAACCTATATTTGCGCCATGGTGGCTAGTTGGGTGTTCAGTCTGGTGGTCCTACTTCTGGTTTCAGAGGTAATCAGTCTCAGGGAGATGGGAACTCTAGGGGTCCTCCTACCTTTTTGAGAGGCGATCTGTCCCAAAAAAAAAGAGGATTCATTCCTCCTACTCAGAGTGCTGGTTCTTAGATTAGGAATTTTCATGATATTCAATGCAACAAGTGCAATCAAACTGATCAGCCAGCTTAGAGTTCACATCAAGAGTTCAGTAGGGGTAGCTTTCAACAGCCTAGTGCACCTTTAGCAAGAGGAGGTTTTTTTTTCTTGTGGGCAGTTTGGTCACATTTCGGCCAATTATCCCCAACATGCAACACAATTCTTAGGATAGAGGCCATCAAATTTTGAGCCTACAATTGGGGATGCTGGTAGGTCCCATAGAGTGTATGCAACCATTGATCACCATCCAATTGTGTATCATGCTACTATGATTTGGTTTGCGAATATAGGACCTACAACTTGATTTCACATTCCTGCAGCAGGGAATGATCCTTAGTGTTTGAATCATAGAGCAGGGAAGGGTCATATGGGATTTGCACGTTGAGTCTTATATGACTCTGCAAGATGATTTTATTTTGAGAGATTCATATCTCTATTTTTGTTGTAGGCTTCCAGGAGTAAGCCTAGTTTTAGGGGGGGATGCAATACCCACCTTGTAGTTTTCTTTTTAGTTTTAGTTTCCAAACTCTTTTAGGCCTTTTCAGGTGTGTGTTAGTTATTTTAGTTAGTTTTGAGGATGTCCATGTATGAATTTCATTGTGATTTGATATTTATGATCCATTGGATAGTTGTGTTATATTATGTGTTACAAATGGATTTATGGTTATGTCATGATGGTCATTTATATGTTATGATTTCATTATGATTATGGGTTTACTAACAATACTAATGCTACATATTTATGCATATGGATCATTTGTATGTTTTACATGTCTGTTTGGTGTTTTTGATATGGTATGAGACAAAGTCATAGTTACTTTCTCTGGTGAGATCCAAATGATGTACTGATCTCAAACATTGTTTATTATATTATATGTATGCATATGTTCATCTTTGTGATGACAGGTTTGTAGGTACCAGGCAACGTCTTCCTTGAATTGGCAGGAGTGAGTGTACCCTATTGCAATATCTCAATGGTAAAAGAGGGGAGATAGTATTCAAGCCCAAGTCCCTACCCTAAACCCTTATTCTTTCCTAAGAATGGACAAGAATCTTATTGACTATCCTATCCAAATCCATCAAAGTGACATGGATTTGTGAGCCTATCTGTGTGTGCTTGTTGTTTCTATTTTAGTTATTTTTCAGTTTAGATGGTTTTTAGTTGAATTCATGATACTTTTGGCTTGGTTGTTTAGATGATTAATTATGGTAAATATTGATGTTAATAATTACACCTTTAATAAGGTTAAAACATTAATATATTAAATATATGGCTATTTAATAATTAAATATTAATTAAATGCCTATATTTAATTATTAAGTCAATTTAATAATTGAGATTTAATAAATATTAAATCCAATAATTAAAATTAATTGTGCAAATCAAATTATTAAATATTACTTTAAGTTGCATGATTAATTTATTAAATTTAATTAAAATATTCTCATGCATTTTTGAATTATAACTTTGTTTTTAATTTATAAAGTTAAGTTGTGCAAATTTGATTTAAGCAAAAATTGAAGTTAAAGTGTTTCTTTCAATATTTTAATTAAAATTTAACTCCTAATTAGGGTTGCACTCTTTCAAAACCTAATTACCTGATTTTCTATATATCTTAATTGAAAGCCATTTGGAGGCTATTCAATTAGGTGGAAGGAGAATTTTGGGAGCTAAAGAATTTTTGCAAGCTTAGGAGTATTTTTGATTTTCTACTTGCTTCAAGATTGCATCAAATCTACTCATCAGTTACTAAGGTAGGATTTTAAAACTTTGATAATTCCAGCTTTTTAGATCTCTGTCTTCTATGCATCTGAACTACTGGGATCTTGTGTTTGAAACTTCCTTGTTTGAAATCGTGTGATTATTTTGTTAAAACTGAGGAATAGGGGTTTTATATAGTTTAATGGTTTTTCCTTCTTGTATGTGTATCAGATCTTCTTTCTAGGCATTATATTAGGGTTTTATTTGAATGTTTAGGTTTTCAAAATTGACATTAGGGTTTTCAGACCTGTGAATAACTCCTTCCCATGTGAGAAAATTTTGTATTATTGTTAAAATGGACATTGGCCTTTAGATCTGTATTGTGTCCATACCCGTAGTCGATAAATCATACCTTTGCTAGATTTCAATCCTTGACTTAGGTTCAGATCTGCAAGAAAACCAAATAGCAGGGTTAGTTTGCATGTCGGGAAACACTTAAAAAATATTATATTGTTACATATTATTAATCCCCATTTAAAGAAATGGATGGTTTTAGGAATTCCTTTTTATTCTTCCTGTAGAACTACTTGTCTCTCTTTGTAAATTTGTTATATATATATATATATATATATATATATATATATATATATATATATTGTTTATATAAANTAAATTTTTTATATATATATATATATATATATATATATATATATATATATATATATTGTTTATATAAAAGTATATATCTATTGTTAAAAAATAGATAGAATTATATCCTTTTATTGTTAAAAAATGTATATGCTACTGGAAAAAAAATATAGACTGGTATTTTTAATCATTTTTGAAATTAAAAAGAAATATAAAATGGTTTTAATGTAAAAATAAAAATATACAAATATTAAAAAAAAAGAAAATTTATTGAAAGGGAGGGGCGGGGTTATAACCCCCACCCACTCCCCTCGGCAGCCGTAGCGGTCGTCATTAGAACCTAAGATGTCGACATGACAACAGGGTTGTCGATGACAACTTGTTGCTAGCGCGATAATTTGGCTATTAACGGCAACATGAGCCGCCTTCCCTAAAGGTAGGGGCGCGATGTTCGCCCCCTCCCCCCCCGGCAACTTTTTATTAAGTTTTTTTTTAATTAATTTTTTTCTAAATACAGTTTTTATTATTACTTAATTTTATTACTAATTAATTAATTAATAATAATTTTATTAATAGGTATTAATATTAAAAGATTAATATTAATATTTAGTTAATAATATTACTTATAGATTATTGTATGTTGTAATTATATTGAGTTTTTAGTAATTTATAAATAGATTAATTTATATGTGGTAGTTTTTATAAATTAATCTATAGGTGAGTTAATTTGCATTTTCTTGGAGATTTAATTATAATGTTATTAGTAATTTTATTGTAAAAACTAATTTGTATAATGCTTATTATAAATTGGTTTATTATTATGTTTTATTAATTCTTTTGAAAATGTAGTTTTATCATGCAATGGTGTTTTCTAGATGACTATTAATTAGGTTGTGCACTTCTCTCTTTTATGGAACTGTATTGTTTCGGGTATTTGTTGGGACTAGTTTACCCTTAGGATGTTGTACCAGAGGCTTGTTGGGATATTTATTGCTATTTATTTATGTGTGATTATTTGTGGTGATTGAGTAGAGTTGTTCGATCTGGTTTTCCTAAATTTGTGATTGGAGTATTCCTTTGAGGTTATGGAGGTTCCTATATCCAATAAGGAACTATATTTGGGTTTTGCACTCGGTGCTTGTTATGAGTTTCTTTTGTGGTTTTTGAGCCTAGATAGGTTAACTGAGTGTATAGAGGGGAAGTGGCTTACAGTGGGGGCCATGGCCCTAAGTGGCTACTAGTGTAACTCATTGGCAAGTAACTTAAAAAGTGATAACATGAAACATTTATGGAGTTTTTAAATGGATTAACAAGATATTCTAAGTCTTTACCCATGCTTTGAGTGCTATTACAAGCTAGGATGGGAGTTAGAATCCTTGTCTTTATGAAAGGATTACATAGCCACATAGAGTCACTTGAGGGCAATGGTCCAGGTAGGACTACTAGGGTAACTCAAGGGTGGACTTATATGATGACACTTCCCTATATGCATCTTAGGTTTTCTTACATGTGTCAGGTGCCTTTGTTAACGTGATAATCCCTTGTGTTTAGAGAGCTTCTAGGATCTTCTTATGCATACCTTTGTGATGTATTGTATGGATTTTCTTTTCTTCTTTTTGTATACCTATGTGAGTGGGCATGATTTTATCTCCTCAGAATGGTGGGAGTGGACCTTTGGTTCCACGAGGTCGGGTGGTGGTGATTCTTTTACCGTTTGAGATCCAACACCCTTTTTCTTGCTTGGATGATCCTTGTTGCAGTTCTATCTTCTAATTCTTCTAGAGACTTACTCTTTATCATGAGTTGTATAATTATATCTTATATGTACATTGTTGACATCCTTTCAGAGGACGTGTTGTATTATTATTCAATATTGCATACCCTACGAATTGTACAGTGGATGTTGTGCCATTATGTATACCATGGATACCAGTTGTATATGTGATCCTATTATTTGGGATGTATATTATATTTCAGTTGATGTATCTCTTATATTAGATCTTTATAGTTGATCTTCGTAGATTAGTTTTCTTAAGTATCTCTACGTCAAGGAACCCTCAATATTTGAAGTCTATGTTTGAGCTGCATTTATGTGTATGTATGTATTTCATTTTTTTTCTTCTGCATTGTTATCATTATTGTTTTTAAACTTTAAAAAAAATCCTGTAAACTTAGTAAAATAGGAAAGCCTACCATAAACCATTGCAAGAGGGCTGTAGAGTAATTGGTGTTGGAATTGTTGGAATAACTGAGGAAAGTTATGTACTAAGAGGGGAGGGGTGAATCACTACCCTTGAAACTTTTAACCATACACACTGATCAGTTACCGAGTTGAATATATTGCATAAAATGAACATAAAGTAAATAACTCACATCATGAAATCTGCAACACATAAGACAAATATTTTGGTCATGCATAAATCCTTTGTTAGAGGAAAAACCTACAGCGGGGATGGCACCCACAATCCTTCACTACTGCAGCATAAAGGTTGCTTGGTTAGAGGTACAATGTTAGCTACTTCTGGTAGCTTACCTTGTTAGGAGTAATATACTTGGTTAAGAGTACAAAAGACTTATTCAGTCTACCTTGTTAAAGGATTTTACAATCTCTAATCTAAGAGATGTACTTGGTTAAAGGATTTAAAAATTATAAAGACCTATTAGGGCCTGCCTACAAGCAGGATTTTTACTTTGATTACAAAAAAATTTAATACAAAATGTCTGATAGAGATGCATCAATCAAATGTTGTCTAGACTCATTGTGCTCTATAAATTTTTTATCTTGTTCTACACTCGGTATCCTAGTATCATAAGCTCTACTTCATTCTACATACCTCTCCTTTGATTCACTTTGCAACATCTTCATCAACTCTTCAGCTTCAACAACTGAAACAACATGCTAAATCTTCAAACTAATCTCTTATACAATTTTCAGGTGGTTAACTGTGACTTAGGCAGTTAACCAGATCTAGGGCATCATGAATCAAAGGTGGAGAACAAGTGGTTTACCTTACTTTACATCTCCAATGTTATATGCCTTCTGAAACTTCATTGGTGGATCTACCTCATGATCATGTCCAATCATGTGTTTGGAGTCCCAATGACTCACCTAACTTGTATCTTGAATTTTGTGCAATGCTTCCTTCTTGGTGTCTAGATAAAATGTATCTAAATTAAAATAAATTTTTTTCTTTGGAGTATTCGGTAACATGCTTGTGATGATAATATTGATGACATGTAACTGATTGAATGTTTGATAATGTTAACTTGAAAATGATGCAAGACATTAAATCAGTTAATGATTTGTATTGTCACTGATGTCAACTTGATATCATCTGTACGGTCATATACATAATGCCAAAGACTTTAGAGAATCAATAGAATAGAGGTTATGCTTTCAGCAATGCATAAAATTCAAGTATTCACTAAGTGATGGACCACACCAGCGGAGTGCACACCATTGGTAAAGACAGAGATAAAGTCACAGTGATGCTTGATGAGCAGAAGACAGTGTTGCCCGACAAAGCAGAATCACAGGATGCCCGACAAGTTGAAATCAGTGTTTCCCGATGAGAAAGATCCAATGATGCCTGACAGATGGAGATCCCAAACCTAACTGAAGTTGCACCGATGGAACTGGCAGTTGTCACCAGCTACAAACTGCAGAATTGACCGACAGAAAAGAGAGATCAGAAAATGACAAAATATCTAGCTGGCAGAGCTTAAGGATAGACTTAACTGGTTGTTTTATTTTTTTTATTTGACTACAGTTAAGTAAGTTATTTAAAGATTATTTATATATCTGGCAAGAAGATAACTACGAGATAAATCAGGAGTTAAAGTCGTAAATCAATTTGGCTGGATTGTTTTTTATGCCAAGAATCAAGAATCAAGAACCAAGAATTAAGGGATATCATGTCTATATAAGAGACAAGCATAATTCATTTCTAAAAGCAATCAGATACACATGGGAGTGAATTGAAAGAAGATGTTGAAGAGAAACTGGTGAAGGTTAATCCTCATACAGTCCTGATCAATCAAGCTAAGGGAGAGCTAAAGGATTCTGCAGACAAGGACGAATAGTGAAGCACAACATCATAAAGCAGAAAATGTGAAGTACAAAGGAACTAAATTGATACATTGATTAGAGAGGTATTGTAAGTAAATAGATCTGAATATCTGCAATTCAAGTTGCATTAGAAATAGGTCATTGTGTTTTAGTTTAACCATTGAAGCATTAAGTCTCTTAATAGAGCAGGACTTAACCATCTATAATTGAGGTATATCCTAACAGATTACCATAAAGGTTGATTCATGATAGTAGCATTAGTCTTACCTAAAGCCTATTGACAGTCTAAGAAGGAGGCTGATTCAAGGATGGTAGTAATATTAGCATAAAGCCTATTGACAGTCTAGAGGCCGATTCAAGGATGGTAGCGTAGATGCCAGATACTTAGTGAAAATCTATGTATAAAAATCCTCTAAAAAGGTCACACTTAACAATGTGTTTGTAACCTTTAACAGGGTTGGCTCCTAACAAGGCTCACTTTAGAAGAGTGAAAATTTGGAGTACCGGTCCCAGTGGTTTTTCCCTTAACAGGGTTTCCACACTAAAATCCTTGTGTTATGTGTGTGTGGTTTATTACTTTATTGTTTTACATTTCACATATGCATTTATGGATTGATTGGTATACTCTGCATATTTACTGAGTATCTGTAAATAAGTTTTACTGCTTATCAGTTATCAAGGAGAAGAAGGACAGACAAGGTAAACCGACAGACAGTTATTTATTTCAAGTATTTCAAAGGCATACATCTTGTAGGGACTTAATAATATGAGGTGTATTAATTGGTGGATTGAAGTTTAAAGGATAAATTTTTGAGGCCACTGATTCACCCCCCCTCTCAGTTATTACTAAAAATTGGTATCAAAGCTTGTGTGCTTAGAAGGAAGGTTTCAAGACCTAAGTAAAGATCACAAGATGAACAGACGAGATGTGCCCAAGTTGAACAAGGAAAACTTTGCTTCATGGGAAAGCAGAATAAAGCTTCACTTATCAGGTATTGGCAATGATATTACTCAATACTTAGATACTGCATATGTGTTTCCTACAGGATCATTGATATTAGATCAATTGAGATTAAAGCATGAACATAACTACATGGTTATAGAGCTTTCTACCTCACTCTTTGATACTGAATCTGAAGATGTCAAAGATTGCAAAAATGCAAAGACAATGTGAGACAAGTTGAAGCTTGTACATGGAGGTGATGCAAATGTTCTGAGAGCCAAGGCAGAAAGCCTTAGAGGAAAGTTTGATGATCTCAGAATGAAAGAAGGTGAAAACATCACATAGTACAATACAGTAATAAAAGTAGTCAATGCTATACGAGGTGTTGGAGGTACACTTGAAGAGGAGACAATCGTAAGTAAAATCCTAAGAACCTTATTGCCTATATATGCTATTAGAGTCTCTACTATTCAAGAAATGAGAGCAGTAGAAAATAATACAGTCACTCTTGATAGCCTGATTGGTAGACTGATTTCATTTG
>MU228492.1:1508089-1518253 GCA_018584345.1 Thuja plicata | reverse complement strand
TCTATATATATATATATATATATATGGACCCTTTTTTTATATATCTATTTATATATTAGACTATCCTTATATATCCCCCTTTTTTGACAAACATGTGCCAAAATAATACTTACTTATTCAAGTATCTTCCAGAGATATCTGATTAAAAAATGTGTTTAAAAGTAGTCTTGGCATCAGCTAGGGTTTGTTCCCATGTATCCTTCAATGTTTGCATAACAACTATCTGTGTATAAATATCACCTGCTAAACTAGTAATAGTATCCAATGAACTGCAATCGGGAGAAGCAACCAAGTCTTTGGATTTCTTCAAATGAGTCTGCATTGACTCCAAGTGGGGAATAAGAGTTTCTTGCAGCTCAAGGAGTTCCATCCTTAGTGTAGATTCTTCCTTTTTTTTTATCTCTTGCTGCCTTTCCATGAACTATTTGAACTTTGAGTGATAGGCCTATAGGGATCCAGGCTCGGTTGATATGTTCTTCAACTGCTTCGTTAACTCTTGTTCAAGATATTCCTCTTTTTCTTTGATATGCTTAATGAATAG
Source organism: Thuja plicata (assembly GCA_018584345.1). Taxonomy (NCBI): domain Eukaryota; kingdom Viridiplantae; phylum Streptophyta; class Pinopsida; order Cupressales; family Cupressaceae; genus Thuja; species Thuja plicata. The sequence goes on along the minus strand of MU228492.1, from coordinate 1,517,712 downwards.
TGAAATGGAACAAATTTTTTGAAATAAGAAAGAATATCAGACAACTTGTTCTCCATGTCAGCGCATGCTTTACAAAGAGATACCTTATCAAGTGCAATATTCTTTAAGATCTCTTCTAACAGTTTTTGTTCCATGCTCTTCTAATGAATTTTCATCATGTCATTGATTGTGTCTTTGTTTGGTTCTTGAACTTGTTGAATTAAATATACTACTTGATTAAGAATACTTGCGTCTTCATTTATAGTAGCATCTGACACAATCTCCTGTAATACTTCTTTTACATCTTCCAATACAATATTTTCTTTCTTCTTCTAAAATGACTTATTTTGGATGGCCTTAAGTCTCACCAATTCTGCATACTCTTTCATTTCATCAAGGTCCATAGTAGATAGATTCACTTGAGGTAATATGATCACTTGACTCATATCTACAATTTTTCTCTTCTTTGATTTCTTCTTCTTGATCAACATACTGTCACTAGTAGATAATTTTGTGGAAGGGGATGGCTTTTATGCATCAGATGTGGTCTTGGTAGCATCAAATACACTTTCATCTTTCATTTTTGCTTTCTTTTATTTTCCTTTAGTTGTTGGTGACTTCTCTTTCTTTTCTTGTTTCTCTTTGGTCTTCTCTTCTACCTTTTGTTTTGTCCTTTCTTCTGTTTGTTATTTTGTAATTTCTTGTTCCTTCTATTTTTCATGTCTATTCTTGGTCTTGACTTTTTCTTGATCCTTGGGAAGTTCACTAACTTTCTCTTGTTGTAGTATGGGGTTCTCAGTAGAAGGTGCCTCGATGTTCTGTTCTCTATGTGGCTCGGTGGCCTCAGGATCCTTGGTTTCTCCTTATTATTTTTCCTTAGGCGACTTGGTGCCTTTCTCTTCAGTACCAGTTGCAACATTATACATTCCAATAGCAACATCTAAATACTTGTTGACTTGTTCTAGAACTTCCTCTAATAATTTTGCATCAACAAAATCAACAGTATCCATTTGTTTAGGCTCTGTTTCCTTTTCTATCATTACATCTTCATATTCAACAATTTCGGTGGCAGGGTCCTCCTCTATAATATCTTCAATCAATATTTCTCCTTTATCCAACGTAAGATTAATAGGATTGTCCTTACCTTTCTCTTTGATATCTTGACCTTTTTCTATCTCATCTTCCATGTATATAGAAAGAATTTTTCTCCATTGGTCATTGGTCTCATCTTGTACTTTCTCTAACTCTCCAAGCATGATCCTAAAGGATCTACCTTTAATAAGAAAATGGTTAGAGTGGGTCTTCATTTTCTCATCTATCTTAGTTACAGTCATTGTGGGTTGAGCTAGAATTAGGGATATTTCCCTCATTTTATTCTCAATGTTCAATGCATATTTCCATCTAGCATCATTTTTTCTATATAATTCAGTAGGTATATGGTTAACAACTTCAATTGGTTCAAGTTTAAACTTATACAAATTAAAAACAACTTCCTTTTCTATCTTGGTTTTACCTTCTTCATTTTGGTTGTCATACTTCATGTATCTGATTCCAGAAATGCCTCCATTCTTCTTAAGTAACTCAAGTGACTCATCTAGAGTCATTTGCAATATACTTGAGCTTATATTCTTATGTTTTCTTAGGTCTTTAGTGTCTGTCTCACTATCTTCTTTTAAGTTCAATTTTCTCCTTATCTGAATTGTAGCTTTCTTACTTCTCACACATGTTTTACCTTTTGGCTCATCTGCTTCTAATTTCCTTTTTTTCTCTCGCTGTAGCTATGGACCATGTGTTTGGTCTGGTTGTCTTAGTACTCAGTGAGGATTTCAATGCTAGTGGCTCTTTCTCTTTTGTGTTAGAGGATTCATCCTTGTCTGTTTCTTTATCAACTCTAAGATCCTTTGACAATCTCAATCATTTTATCTGTCCTCCTTTGGGATTTAGGTATTAAGATTTTTTGTTTTCTCTTCTCTTTCACCTCTTCATAAGTGCCATATCTTTTGGCTCTTTTGTCAGCAGGATTTTCTAACATAACCTCAATTTTTTGTGATGCAATGTCTGTGTCCATCTTGCATCCCATAGGCTATATCCAGATACTTCTTGGCTCAAATTCCTTTTTGATGCATGTGTCGATGTCCACTTCAAAGCATATAGTGTCGTGATATTTTTCAACCAATTGGGGTGATATCCTATACTTCTTATGCATGTTAGCTTGAAACTTAAGAAATTAATCATTCATTATCATATCAATATTGTCACCTTGACTCAGGATGTAATCATTTATTTGATATATGATACCTAGGCTTCTCAGTTCTCCATATAACATTACCAATAAATGGGAAGAAATTCATAAAATATAAATATATGCATACCAGTGGCGATCCAAACTTCAAAGTGTTTATCTTTGCTTTCCTTATGGTATTCATGTTATCTTCCAATTGCTTCAGAAAAATCTCACAAATGTCAATCTACATGTTCTTCTTCACAATATTTTATGCCAAATCTATAGCTCCACTTGGTACATTGTCAACTCTTTAAGATTGAAACACTCGGTAGGATATGACATTGCATGCAAATTTTAGTTTAGGGTCTTCAATAGTAGAAGTCTTTAGACCTCTCCCATCCCACTTTTCCTTGGTTAATTCACTCAATTTGTTTCTTCTCAACTTTCCTTATAAGATTTGGCTTGTCTCCAGTCAGGTAACTAGTTACAATGTGTAAAACATATTTTTTTATCTTCACTGGTTGGTCAAGCCACATGAATTGGTCATGGAATCGGCTAAGAACTATTCTTATTCAATCTATTTTGAATACTTTTGGAATATGAAGGGCATGAGTCAAACCCTTTGTCTCTAGATGAACATAGTCATCCTTCAGTTTTCCATTCACATACAATTTTTGAAACGATGCATCAATCTCAGCTATGCATATCTGTTCAAATTTGCAATGGATGAATGCTCGCACATCTTCGATCAATATAACCGTTGGTGGAATCAATGTTAGAGATCCTGTCTTATTAGGTTTTTCTGCTATTATTGGAGGTAACTTATACTTGGGGTTCATGAGTACAACAATCTCTACTACAACTAGAATCTTAAGCTTAGGTGGCATACTTTCCAATTTTTTTGCTAGATTTACTTAGGGCTTCACTTTTCTTAACTCGATTGCACAAACAAAACTAAGGCAACACCAAATGATATTCAGATGCATTCAAATGATATTACAATAGATTGAAATAGTTTAGGAATACCTTGTCAATAGCTTGAATTCACTTGAAGATTTAGTTATGCAACTTTGCTCACGATGCTGTCAAAAATAGTAAGTAAAAATAATAGATGACAAGGTCTATTTATAGCTTTCTCTAGGTTTAGGGTTTCCAACAGTCATAAAATAAAAATTAATACTTTACCAACCCCCTTTACTAATCACCTTTACTATTACTTCATACCGAATGATGTAAAACATAAATTCAATAATATGTATCTGAATGCATCATAGTATGCTAATGTGGATCTCTGCACATATACTAGGAACTGATTTAAGATTTAAAGATTTGCTTTGCAATTCCTATACATACCTCTTAACTGTTTAGGAAGAGTTAGTTGCACGCAATCTGGAGGATGTGGTGCTCTCAACTGTCTTGAATGATACATTCCATCATCCATAGTCTTTCTTCTCCATGTCATATTCATATTCTCTCTCATCTCTTCAACATTTACTTTCGGTTTCTTAGATGTCTCTTCCTCGGTAGGAGTTTTCTCTCGGTACTTGTAGTCTTTGGCAAGGTGACCTAGATTGTGAGAATGAAAACATGTCATTCTAGGGTTTCGCCAAGATCTCCTATTGTTTTTGCCACGTAATAACATGCAATTTGCAGGAATGTGTCCATACCTTCCATAGATTAAACATGATATTCTTGTATTGTAGTCTTGATAGAAACTCCCAAGTGTGCTTGCACAAGCCTACTAGGACTCTAACTATTCATAGTTTTCCCAAGACCCTTAGCATTATTATAGAATCTTCCAATTTATTACATAGCTATTTTAGGAATTCTACAACACCTCTCTAAGAGATGATATCCATTATGCTTCACTTAGGGGTAGCTATCAACAAGTTTTACTTCTCTCTTAGACTCCTTCTTGTATGACTCCAAGTACCTTTTGGTGTCCTATCCTTAACAAGTGTTTGTAGGGGATATAATCCATTATTGGACCACTTCTTGGACTTCACATCATCCCATTAGGATAGGGTATCAATAATTTCTCAAATGATTTCAAGAAAGTAATGAATTATGTCTTTTAGGCCTAATACTCCTTCTGGCCCTAATTGACTAGTTTTTCCCACTTCATTCAAAATATTCCCAAACAACCCCCCCCCCCCCCAAAAAAAAAAAAAGTAGATATTTTGACACCCTTTTCAAAGACATGATATATTTTTTAGTTATTAGGGTTCCAAGGTCTCCGTATAGTGGATTCCAAGAATTAAGGGCAACTAGGGCTAATTGGGCTATTCTGGTTTAGTTTAGTGACTTCTACTTGAAAATGTACCCAAATGGATTGGGAAAGGCCTGATCTTCTTAGGAGGTTTTTGTATAACCTCAATTCTTACAAAACCATGCTTGGTTTCATTTTTCCAATCATACCCCTCTATTCAAACACCATTAGATCACTGGAAAATACCTAATCAGATGCACTAGACTCGCCTAGGGCTTGCCATTAAAATTAGTTAAACTATTTCTCTGAGACTCTCCCTCCATATGTACACTATAAAATGGCTCCCCTAACATATCCATCATGTCCATGATGAAATGAACGGTGGAGATCTATGGGGGATCCATTTTTCACAAAATTGCTTTGTCAACACCAGTAAACTGCTAAACAAGAAATGAATTTATATAGCTACTTTAATGAACACCTAGAAAATTCAAAAAAAAATGTACTGTATCTATCCCTACTACAAGAATCCAATGAAATATTTAGTGATTAGATCCATCTAAGAATACTAACTATCAAAAATCATTAACAACGCACAAGAACAATAGACATAGCAACTTTAGACAATTCAATATTACTTCTCCACCTTAGTTAACCTCAGGAAATGGACCTCCTCATGGTTTTTATGCTTTCCCTATTTTTTTAGGTGGTTAAAACAACTAACCATCCTCAAACATCGAAGGGAATCATTTCTTGTCAATTTTGTCATGCAACTTTGCAAAGTTGCAAATGTTGTCATGACAACATTTTGACAACTTTTTACAATTTTGCCTCTAACATAAACTAATGAAATCTAACATATAATAAATGATGTAGAAACATCATAGAGGCTATTTTGGCATAATTCCAAGCCTTAAAGGCTTTTAGACCCAAATTCCCACTTTTTAGGCTTTCTAAAGCACTAAACAGTGTCAAAACAAAATCAACTAGAGTGGATTGATACTAGTCAAATACACCTAGGTGCAAACTCACAAGACCTTATAAGGTCTAAGAAAATACTCCTGACTTGGTTAGGGCCAGTACAAGCCACAACCAAAATTTAAACTAGGAGTTAGCTTAGGTGCTCCTGCACCATTCTCCCCAAACAAAAGATTTCAATCCACCCTTGGATTGAGCAAGTTGGAGTCAATTACCAACTTCATAAACTATGTACCTTTGATCCAAGTGGCCCCTACATATTCTTGGCCATGACACTTTATCAGATGCTCATGGTAAGTCCTTTGTCTAGTCTTTTTATAGACCCTTGAATCAAGCACCTTCTCTTCTTTCTTGGATGGTGTAGGGGTTAATTTCAGGTCTTCCACGTCTTCGATTAATTAAGTAAGAATGTAATATGGATCTGGAGTAGGCCCCTTATAAAGAACCAGATCTACAACATTGAAGATCGAAGACAATCCAATATCCTCAGGGAGTTCAACTTTGTAAGCATTGTTGCCATATTTGGCCAGAATAGTACATGGTTCTAATCTCCTCATCTATAAATTGTTTTGAACTCCATTATGTAACCTTTCCTTTTTCAAATGGACCATTACAAGATCCCCCACCTATAATTGTACTTCCTTCTTCCTTTCATTCACCTTCTGCTTAATCTTTGCAGTGTTCTCTGTCAAAGTCTTTCTCACTGATTCATTCACCTCTTTGATGGAGTGTGAAAAGTATTCTACATAGACAATCCCTTTGGCTCCATCCTTTTACTATCTAAGTTCAAATATTCCTCTAGGATGTAATCCATAAACAAATTCAAATGGACTCCTAGTTTTCTTGTTGATTGTATCATTGTAAGCATATATTGCCTACCCCAATAGTTGGTCCCAAGCTTGACCATACTCCTTAGTGAGACACCTCAATAGGTTCCCTAGAATTCTATTCACCACCTCGGTTTGACCATCTATCTAAGGGTAATATGCAGACCCAAAGGACATATTGGTTCCCAATTTTTTTCACAGTGTCTTCTAAAAATGACTCATGAATTTTTTGTCTTTGTCTGAAACTATGCTCAAGGGTAACACATGGATTCTCACCACCTCATTGAAGAAAAGATGTGCAATGTGACAAGCATCATGTATAGTCTTACAAGGGACAAAATGTTCCATTTTTCTAAATCTTTCTACTATGACATGTATATATTGTCAAATCCTTGTTTTGTCCTTGGCAACCCTACAACAAAGTCCATTCTCAAGAATTCCCAAGGTCTACTTAGAATGGGGATAGGTTGATAAAGGCCTACATTAGAGGATGTGCTCTTGGATTTTGACACACTACACAACACTCCACATACTTTCTAATATCTAGACTCATTCTTGGCCAAAAATAAAACCTCTACACTAACTCTTGAGTCTTATTGACTCCAAAGTGACCACTAAGTGTCCCATTATGCTTTGCTTGAATCATATTTTCCCTAATTGATTTTCTAGGGACACATAGCTAACTTCTCTTAAACAAAATCACTCTACATTGTATATTCAGAAAAATCACCATGAAAATGATTCTTATGTTTTTTACATACCTTTTATATCTCTGCAAAGTCTTCATCCTCTACATACAAGTCCTTGAAAATCTCAATGCCCATGCTTTGCAATTGCACTTCTTGTACTGTCAGAAGTTTCCTACTAAGTGCATCAAAAAATTTGTTCTGTAATCCATTCTTATGCTTGATGTTGAAGGTGTAATCCTATAGGTACTCCACCGATTTCATGTGTTTGTGACTGAGCTTGTCTTGGGAGTTCAAAAAATGAAGTGCTTGGTTGTCTAAATACACCACAAATTATTTAGGAAGCAAATAGTGCCTCCATTTCCTTAGTGCTTGGACTAGAGCATACATCTCTAATTTATAAGAAGAGTACTTCCTCTTTGCATCACTGAGCTTCTCACTATGAAAAGCTACTGGTCTCCCTTCTTGGCTTAAAATAGCCCCAATAGCAACATTGCTAGCATCACACTCAACAGTGAAGAGTTTCTCAAAAATTGGTACTATTAAGATAGGTTGAGTGGTAATCTTCTTCTTGAACCACTCAAATCCTTGGTTAGCTTGCTCATTCCATACAAACTTGATTTTCATCCCACCTTTTATGGTATCTAACATAGGATCACAAATAGCACTAAACTGCTTGATGAATTTCCTATAGTATTGAGATAAGCCATGAAAGCTTCTCACCTTTGTTGCAGTTTTGGGGGTAGGCCAGTTGATGATGTCTTCTACCTTTCTTGGATCCATCTTAAGGTTTCCTTGAGACAACACAAAACCAAGATACACTAGCTCCTTCTTTAAGAACTCACAATTATCCAGATTGATCATTAGTTTTTCTTCATATAGTCTCTTAAACACAATTTGCAAATGCCTTAAATGTTCTTCTTTAGTCCTACTAAAGATTAGGATATCATCCAAATATACTACAACAAACTTACCAATTTAGTCTTTAAGTACTTAATTGATAATTCTCATGAATGTGGATGGAGCATTTGATAGTCCAAATGGCATTAGAAGCCACTCATACAAACCTTTTTTAGTTTTGAAGGTATCCTTCCATTCATCTCCCTCATTGAACCTAATTTGATGATAACCACTCTTCAGGTCAATCTTAGTAAATCATTTTTCCCCTCTTAAATAGTCCATTAGGTCTTCTATCCTAGGGATAGGGAATCTATACCTAATAGTGATTCTGTTAATGGCTCTAGAGTCAGTTTATAGCCTCCAAGTTCCCCCCTTTTTGGTTTCTAAGACATTGGGAACAACACATGGGCTTATACTTTTTCTAATGAGGCCTAGGTTTAGGAGTTCTTGGATTTTCTTGACAATTTCCTCATTTTGTTGAGGGGTCATCTTATAAGAAGCTTTATTAGGTAAGGTAGCTCCGGTAATGAAGTCTATTTGATGGCTAATAGCTCGCTTAAACGGTAGGCTAGCTGGTGTCCATCACTGACAATGTCTCTGTATTCCTTTAGCAATTCTTGCACTTCTATAGGAATATCTATCTTCTTTACTATCTTCTTTGCATCTTCTTCCTTTGGCTTCAAACCAAAAGTATATCCTACTCCCTCTCCTTCTTTTAGAGGTTCTAAGAACTCCTTTTCACTCACCAATAGAACATTAGGACATGTGGGCTTCACTTCTCCTTCTTCTAACAGTGGTTGTATTTTGAAAGTCACACCATCTTTCTTGAAAGAATATGCATTTTTGGCTCCATCTTGCATTGCTTGTCTATCAAATTACCATGGCCTTCCAAGTAAAAGGTGACATGCATCCATAGGTAGGATGTCACATAGTACCTTCCAATAGATAAGTCCACCCATGCTTATTCATTCACAAGGAGATGTTGTCCTTTGTTCAACCAAGTAACCTTGTATGGATTACTATGTGGAATCCTCTTCATTTTAAGTTTACTAACTACCTCCTCTGACACAATATTGTCATTAGACCCTGAGTCTATGATGATCTTACACACTTTATGCATCATTTTGTATTTAACTTTGAATAGTGATCTTCTCTGGCTTGGTTCTTCTCTCACTGGTTCTTTAATCAATGTTCTCCTTATCATCATATTTTCTCCCTCTTCTGACTCTAAGGGTACTTCAGGGTGTTTGTTACCACCACCAGAATCTTCTTGAAAAAAATTGACTCTCTTTTCACTCCCTTGAGAAGTAGAGCCTTTCTTTGGACACCTATAGGTAGGACGTCCCATTTAGATGCAATGATAACATTTCATGGTTGAAAATTAAGACCCTCTTCCTTGGCTATTGCTCCTTCTGTTAGCTCTTTTTCTTGCAGAATTGGTTATAATGACAATAGATGCCAGACTCTCTTACACCCAAGTTAGATTCTCACAAGGAAAATGGCTAATTAATAAGGATAGGAAATCCTTCTACACTTTGGGCTCCACACACCCAGGTGGGTACACCTTTGACAGAATATCAGCTTTCAACAGTTTTAATAGTGGATTAAGGATTGGAGATCCTTCTTCTTTTTATGCCATTTAGGCCTAGGAAGGCTAACCTATTGATTCACTCTCTAAAGAATCACAAATATGAATTGTACTAAATACAATTAACTAGACTTGTACTTGAAATAACATGAGTATAAAGATTGATTGAATTTGAATTTGATGATAACAACCACTTGTCAACATTTATGACCAGTGCCTAATCATGGGTGAT
>MU228492.1:1490921-1504665 GCA_018584345.1 Thuja plicata | reverse complement strand
GGCATTCTTCCTATCCCAGGACAAGTCTGCACTCCACATTTGAACAGGCAATTCTTTACCATCTTGGAATTTTTCCAATTCCATTTCTTCTTCAAAGAAGTCTGCATTGTTAAATAAGAACATATGCATCATGAGGGAATACCAACCCATTGCTTTCTGTATGGTGCTATCTTGGATCCCTGACAAACCATCATGCATCTCCTGAGCAATATAAGATGCATAGTCAAACACTACTGACAAGTGGGGATGCAGAATCTGAACAACCATCAACATTATATTGACAGGCATTGCCCCCTCTTGATCTATCCCCGAAACATTGCATAGAGCACTGTATATTTTTTTGGCTTTGCCATTGAAAATATCCAACTTGAAGGGTTTCGGGGTTCTAGGCCCTACCATTACCAAGTCCCCTATTCTATTAACACATCCCTTTGCTACTTCACCTCAAAAATCCCTTTGGTTCTTGTATATTTCCTTGAAGTACTCAAGATCAATATCATCCATATTTTGGGAGGTGTCAGTCAACTTGAAAATCCTCCTAATTTCATCTACTGATATAGTCAATAGTATGTCTCCCCGGGTGTCCCTAACAACCCTAGCCACCTTATCATAAGTGTTCATGATCAAGATGAATAAATTAGTATCCATGAACACACTGGCAGCTATCAGTTTTCCCACATCTAATTCCCAAATATTACAGTCTGGGGTAGAGGCATTTCTCTGACTATAGGCCATTCTGAACAGGGTGAGGCCATCAAAACTGGTCTTAGCATCCTTTGCCCATCTACCAGAATCATACAATCCTTCTTCAATCTTAAAATGAGGAAGTAATGGAACTATCCTTTTTTCTTGTGTAGCATCCCTTGAGGATAGTGATAATGGTTGCAACAAGTCTTCCCTAACATTTCTCTTCTGGTAATCAACCTCTCCGGAGATTTCGACTCTAGGGGCCATTCTAAGATTTTTTTTCATAATACTAGATTCTGATGTTGAAACAAAGCACTAGAATTTTTCTGAGCTGCAAATTTCACCTTAATTTGGATGCTAATGAATCAGTAAACTTACCTGTTCTGCACAAAAGTCGCATGAAGCTATTTTTCTTCGCAATTTTGTCTTTGCTCAAATTGTTTTGGTGAATTATTGAGGCTGCAATTGGCTTAATCAATTTTACAACCTCAGTCAAATCATTCTTTCGAATTGAATTCAACTAGAGATGTCACACATTCTACAATTAATCTGCAAGCTTCAATTTCGTGGCTTAACGACTCTCTGCAACTTGTTTTATCAACTTTGAATTTGAACCGTCGATTCTGGGCATCATCTTTTGTATCTGACGGCTATCTTATTTTCCCAAAAACAACAGTTGACTAAGGACACATGTCACCACCGCTTAATCGCTTACCCATTAGATGTCGAGCACTTTTCCTTTAAGCGATTAAGTGAGCCATCAGATATGGAACAACTTAACTAAAGTTTAAACTCTCGTCAGCTTTGAATGCCTGGGCCCACCAACTACTAGATGTCATCACCACTTAATCGCTTACTCGTTAGATGTCGAGCATCTTGAGTATAAGCGATTAAGCTAACCGTTAGATCTTTCTGGGCTTTAACACCTTTTAACTCGTCTGCAGTTGGACCCAAATTCTTCCTTGGATATGTGTCACCTCTGCTTAATCGCTTACTCGTTATATTTTGTAAACTTTTCCTTTAAGCGATTAAGCAGGCCATCCAATTTTTTCAAACTTGTGCAATATTTAATAGAATGCCTTTACTACTATCTGTCCCCACCAAGGACACATGTCGCCTTTGCTTAATCTCTTAACTGCTAGATGTCGAGCATGTTCTGATTAAGCGATTAAGCGCATCTTCTGCTCTTTTCATAGTCGCTCACCTTTTATATGAGGACTTTCTTAACATGTTCGGCCCCACCAACGACACACATCACCACCACTTAATCGCTTACTCACTAGATGTCGAGCATCTTTCCTTTAAGTGATTAAGCGTGCCATCCAATCTTTTCTGACTTGCTCGATACATAAGGTGATGACGTAAAAGGGACTTTTCATGGTGAGACTTAGGAATTATTAAAGCGGTTAGGATGACATGATATTTTGGAAAAAAGTAACCCACTCAGCATGGACAGATGACTTAATATAACTTAAGTGACCAAAAAAGTAACGTGAAAATAGAATCGGCCAAGGCAATTATGGTTTTTTAGTCATTTTTAACCATTTTCAATTAGGTTAAGGGTTTGAGGAACCTTGCAGAGGCATAAGAACACTCTAAAACTTGATTTCAAAGCCCTAGACATTATCAATGACAAGAGACCCTAAGAAAATTATAGGGCACAACTTAAGTAGGAAATAGCACCAACAGTGGCTCTCTCTGAGGATGTTTAGACACTAGGTTATAACAAGAACCACAGGTCTATGGGGAAGCAAACCACAAAACAGACCAACCTAAAACTGGAAACAAACACATGACAAAAGGGAAACACACCTGTACATACTACAAACTACTGTGCATGGAGAAAAGCTTAATTAAAGAAATTTTTCAGGAATTGTCCATGCACTGGAAATTCTTGTTCTTCATCATCCAAACTCTTGAGGAAATAAGAATCTTTTCCAAAAATCCTAGAAACAAAAAAAGGTCCAATCCATAGTGATTCAAATTTCTTGTGCTTGCCCTTCTCTTCAGCCCTAACATTCCATTGCAACACAAAATCACCAGGCATAAACTTTCTCTCATCTGCCCTTTTGTCAAAAAGGTATTTCATTATTTGTTGTAGTTTGATATTTTCTCTCTCGCTTTCTCTCCTTATCTCATCCAATTCTACCAACTGAACCATCCTTTCTTCCATGGGTTCAGAGATTTCTATTCCTTCATCTTGGATAAACTTGTAAATTGGGACCAAATTGTTAACAGGCATTCTTGACTGAACACCATAAACCAATTCAAAAGGAGACTTTCCAGTGGCTTTCTTGATAGTAATCCTATTATCCCAAAGGGCAAGTTTCAGTTTAACATGCCAAGCTCTCTTATTTCCCTCCAGGGTCTTTTTCAAAATTTGCAAAATGCTTTTATTGTTGGATTCTGCTTGACCATTAGCTTGAAGATGGTATGGGGATGAATAGGACATAACAATTCCCATATCAGAGAAAAAGTCAGTGAATTCTTCAGATCTAAAGCACATGGCATTGTCCATTATCAGTTTAAGGGGAACACCAAATCTTGTAATTACATTATCCATCAGGAAGTCAATAACCACAGTACTTGTTGCCTTTTTGGTTGGAATTGCTTCTACCCACTTTGTGAAATAATCAGTTGCTAGAAAAATCTAGACATGGCCTCCACTTGATTTTTCATTAAGTTCTCCTATAAAATCCATTCCCCACATAGCAAAGGGAGCCTCTGCCACTATTGAGTTTAATAACAATGCCCCTAAATACTTCATCTTGTTTGAAAATCTCTGGCATGGCTCACATTTCCTGACAAAAGTATGAGCATCTTGGAAAACACAAGGCCAATAATATCCAGCCCTCAAAATTTTGTGGGTTGTTGTTCTAGCAGAATAATGCCCTCCACATATTCCAGAGTGCATTTCTTTCAGTATCTTTTCTGATTGACCTTTGCCAAGGCACAACAACAAGATTCCATCTCTGTTCTTCCATAATAAATCACCCCGCAAAAAAACATACTTTTTTGATTGTAGTCTCAAACTTCTCCTTTGGTTATCATTCAAGTTATCTGGATATTTATCATTTTTCAGGAAATAAACAATATTGGAATACCAGGGTTGCATCTCAATACTTGTCAAGCAGTTATCTTTTGCACCAACACTGTTTATTTGAGCCAAATCCAAATTTTCTTCTGTCATCAACTTAGCCAACCCTAATCCCCTAACTAACTTAGTGATATGTATTTATATATCAAATTCTTGGACTTTGTTTATCCATTTACATATTTTTCCTGTCACTTCATTTTGAATAAAAATATCTTTGACAACAGCATGAGGGACATATGCTTTTACTTTTGCACACACCAAATAAGGTCTGAAAGCCTTGAAAGCCTTTACCAGAGCATAAGCTTTTTTTTCCATCATTTGATAATTTAATTCGGCTGATTGCAATGATTTACTAAAAAATGCAATGGGGTGCTCAAATCCCTCACTATCCTTCTGCAATAAGACTGCTGCAATAGTATGGAATGATGAAAAAGTAAATAGAGAAAATGGTTTGGTGTAATCTAGGGATACAAGGACTGGTGCTTCTTGAATAGCCTATTTTATTCTTTCAAAGGCTAACTGAGCCTCTTGGCCCCATTCAAACTTTACATTTTTCTTTAGCAATTTGACAATAGGCTTAACCAGTTCTGAAAAATTGACAATAAATCTCCTAACAAAGTTAATTTTCCCTAGAAACTATTATGTACCTTTCAAGTTCTTGGGAGCAAGTACCTTTTGGATGGCTTCAACCCTTTTAGGATCTATCCTAACCCCTTCTTTTGACACTATGTGTCCCAAAAGCTTCCCTTTAGTAATAGCAAAGTGACACTTTTTCGGGTTCAGAGACACCCCATACTCTAGTGCTTTTATCATAACCTTTTCCAAATGATTGCAATGATCCTCTGCTCTTTTTGAGAAAGCTATTAAATCATCTTGGTAAACCACCATAAGAACATCTATGAGGTCTTTGAAGGCTACATCCATAGCTCTTTGAAAAGTAGCACCAACATTTTTTAGCCCAAATGGCATACGAGCATATACATAGGTGCCCCAAGGGGTGGTAAATGCTATTTTGAATTTCTCAGACTCTTTAACCAACACCTGATTGTATCCTAAGAATCCATCCATCATGGATAACAAGTCACATCCAATGACTTTATGCAACATAGCCTCCATATTAGGTAGTCCATAATTATCTTTCAATGAGGCTACATTTAGGTTTTTGAAATCAACACACAATCTTATTTTGCCATTCTTATTTCTTACAGCGACTAAGTTAGAAACCCAAGATGAATGTCTAATAGGCTTGATTATGCCTGCATCCCTCAACTTCATCAGTTCTGTCTGCATTTTGGTGGCTAGTAACAGATTGATTGACCTTTGCTTTTGTCTGAATGGTTTAGTGCCTTCTTTTAAAGGGACATCATGTTGAAATAAGTCTTCTCTATAGGCTTTTAAATCATCATAGGACTAGGAAAAAACATGCTTGTACCTTTTCAACAACTTTATCAAATTCTATCTCATATTGTTGTCCAATTTTTTGCCAATATAGACCAATTGGGGGGATGTTTCAGATCCCAAATTGATTTCCTCTAAGTCTTCCATTTTGGCATTGGACTTCTGAGTCATATAGTTGTCATTTATGATAAACATGCCTTCCAATTCAACTAACCCCTTGGGAATGTGATTAGTATCCAATTAAATGACTTCCTAATAAAAAATATACTCCTTGTCATCCATAATTGACACTAGAGACTCACAATCAATCTTTTGACCATCATACTGATCCATACATTGGATAAAATTGAGGATATCATCACCATCCTCAAAAACTTCCCAATTATGAATATTATCAGGAACTGCTGGCCTACTTTTCATTTCAACTACAGATATTCCAGTAAGAGTAACATCATCATTTTTTAAGGCAACACTTGCCAAGAAATCTGCCATTATATTATTTGATCTTTCAACCCATAATATATTGAAAGCATCAAAGAATTCCATCCTATCCCATACATCATATTTATACAACTTTAATCTATCATCTTTAGCAACATAATGTCCCCTAATCTGAGATACAATAGGAATCTCCATGGGCTTTTAAACATTTAATACCATGTTTGATGGCAATATCCATTCCCAAGATTAAAGCCTCATATTCCGCAGTATTGTTTGTGCATTGAAAAGTTAACATGAATGAATATTTGAAAGTGATACCTGATGGAGATATCAGCAAGAATCCTGCTCCGAATCCTTCTTTTGAACATCCTCCATCAAAGTACATTTTCCAGAGCCCATTTTGTTGCAACAACAATTCATCCACAATTGGGTCAGTGTTCTTTAGCTGTGGATTGACTTCTTCAACCATAAAATTTTCCATATCAACATTCACACAACAATTTAATTGATCAGGTAAGACCACCTCAACCATAATAGATGACCGGGGTTCTCTATATAATTTGACCTCATTCCCATTCACAGGGATAGTTGCATAGGATAAATCCAACTGCATCTTTCCTCCTACTGCTACTTCCCATTACCTTGATAGAAGCATACCATAATATGGTTTAGTATCCACTACCACTATGTCCATTCTATAAGTTGCTTCAGGGAAGGCAGCAATTTTCACTTCAATATCCTTCAATGTCCCTATCATAGGAACTTCCCTGTTATCCATGGCATAGCAACTTCCAGCAGGTGTAGTGACCCAGAGGCCTAATTCTTTCATCACATGATAGGACATTACATTTGCCGCTGCTCCAGAATCAATCATGCAATTTTTCACAAGAAAATTATTTACCATTAAGGTGACATAGAATGGATCAACAGACAATGGTTCTTGGGTTATTATATTTCCAATACAAAGGTCAGAAAATTCCTTGCTCTTTCCTTTTCCTTTCACTAATGGACAATCTTCTTTAGCACTATTTATTGTCAAAGGTATTTCCTCATGATTAAGGACAGATACATCATCTATTCTTGTTAATAATGCTAGAGCAACTTCCTTATGCTCTTTTATTTTCAACATTTCCATAAGTGGGACTGAGACTTTCATTTGGGTCAAAGCATGTTTCATATCAAAATGAGGCAGTTCAAGAGGTATATCATTGAATTTCTTCATTTTCTTGAGTTTCTCATTCGGCACCAATTCCTCCTTTGACATCCCCTCCCTGATATGATCCTGAGAAGATCCCACCTTCTTGCAACATTCATCTTGGCCGTCTTTCTTAGGATGGAAACCCTTACTTACTTGAGGTGAATCTTTCTTAACATAAACAGGAGTAGACTTTCCTTGAGCTGGTTGTACTATCCTATTTCTTAAGTTGTAGGCATTTCTAGCTTGATTAATTACCGCAACCGTTAAAGACCTTTTCTCTTCATCAGTAGGAGTCCTAAAATGAGATTGTGAACTATCATCACCCATAGTGTTTATAGTTGCTTGTGAAACATATTTATCCTGATCATTTTGATATGTTGAACTTTGTAATTGGTTTGTAAAACAATGATTATCCTTTGAATATGAACCATCAGAGGATGAGGCAATATCAGGGAGCCATGGATAAGGTTTCTTCACTATGAACATATTGATAGCATGGCCTTCCTGCTCCCCTTCTTTTGTTTGGTCAAACAAAGCCTGAGCCACCACACATTGATAGGGAGAGTGGCATATTACAAGCATCACACCAGGGGTATTCTCAACATAGTTGGCATTGTTTCTTTTTAGGGGATCTGGAGTTTCTTTTGCTTTTGGGTTGTCTTGTCCCTCAAGGATCGGTTTGCCATTATTCCAATTGGTCTTGTATGGATAATCTCTTAGGTTGGGTTGTCTGTCAAATCTTTGGTTAGTATACTTATTATCTCGGTACCCTCCTCTGTCATTTTTATCCATCTTGGCAGCAAGGTCTTTCACTGCACTCACTAATTTATCCACTGTATCACCTTCTTTGACATTTTTACTGGCTGATCCCTTTTCTTTCCAAAGTTTATTGTCTTCTCTCTTCCCCAATTTCCCTGACGCTCTCCTATTACTTTCAATGTCAATTTCTATATTGTAAGCATTCCTTAAAGTAGTTGGGTTTTTATCTCTAAGTAGATAAGACATTTTTCCATCAACAACATTTATGTAAGTGGTAAGGTGTACTTCCTCATCTAACCTCAAAACTTGGAACAATTTGTTCATGGCCTTTTGGAATCTACAGTTAAAATCAACCATACTTTCATTTGGGAACTTCTTGATGTTATTAAACTCATTTAACATATATCCAGAATTAACATGCTCTCTATACTGTTCCCTAAAGGATGTTACAAATTCATCCCAAGAGGCAATACTGTCATTAGGTAATTTTCTGAACCAATCCCTAGCATCTTCAATTAAAGATTGAATAAAGAGTTTCATGATGACATCCTCATCTTCAATTTCAAAGTCAGTCATCTTATCACCAAAAGATTTTAAATTCTCTTCACAAGTAACAACATTATTTCCTGTGAACTTAGGGATTCTATCTCTTACCTCATTGGGGATCACATTAGGGTGACTAGGGATGCCTTCAAAGAAGAGAGCTTTGTATCTGTTCATGTGGACAGGCCTCCTTTGAAAATTCCCTAGCTCTTTATCACCATTTGGTCCAACAATTCCTTCTTGATGTTGAACAGGTGGAGGAACATTCTGTATGGGCTTGGCAGTTTGAAAACCTGAGTGAGGACCCTTGATTTGAGCAGCTACATTAGGACCAGAGCTCTGTACATTTTGGTTGTTTCCACATTTTTGGACCTTAGGAGCACCACCTTGATTGTTCACATTTAAATTAGTAGATGAATTCAATTGTTTTACTCCTTGATTCACATGCATAGAACTACTTGCAATTGTATTATTGGTAGCATGAAGTAAGGAAATCTTCATCTTCATATCAGCTACGGCAGCCTCCAATTCCAACTTTTCTAGTTGTTTTTCTAAATTGTCTTTAGCCTTCCTGGCTTGTTCAATATCCAAATCATTTTGAGGTAATCCTTTAGGGTTATAAACTTTCTGCACACACTAATTTATGCTGATACCCATAACCTTTTGCTTACCTTTGTCAGGGGCATCTTTAGCTGTTGCTTTGAGTTTCACATTTCACTCTTTCTCATATGGGAACAGCTACATAATTACAGGTCGTTCCTTCTCAAATTCATCCTTTTCAGGGTTTGATATTTTATTAAGGGTTTTGTTTCTCTCATCATTAAGGGTACCAAACAATTCTGGATCCAGACCTTTGACTTCTTGATTCAGGATTTTAGTCTTAAGGTCATTCCTTCTAGTCTCAGCTAAGAGTTCTTCTCTTTCCAATAATAAATCATATATCCTTTTCTCACGTTTCTCCTTTGCTTTAGCTATTTTCTTTTCTTGTTCCTTGTTTTTTCTTTTCAAAGCCACAACCTCATCTTGAAATTTATCAGAATCATATGATGTTGTTTTAGCAGCAGAAGTCTCTTCTGGTGGATCAAGATTTTCTTCCGCAGGAAAGAACCCTATGTTAGTATTTTCTCCATCTCTAAAGGGATCAAAATTGGTATTAGCTCTATAAGCATCGACTGGTCCCACAGGTTCTGCATCTTCAGATGAAGATGACTTCCTTTATGAAATGGGAACATCCATTTTTCTTTCAGAGGCATGTTGGGAATCATGTTTAGATGCCCCTCTTTTGGACCATTGTTTCCTTTGAGGTGTATGGAGCTCATCTCCAAGATCCTTTTCAGGATTCAATCTGGAATACGACCTGGTATTTCTTTGTCTTCTCATCTTACAGAACAAACAAATATTTCACTATGCAATACTGGACTACACAGAAGTTAGAGTCGCCACCTCTTTTTAGAGGATTAATATATATAAAGATCAAACACCTTGTCCTATCTTAGATTTCGCCTTACAGCAATAAGAAAGTATGGGAATTTGCAAATATATTGAACTTGATAATTCCTCACCTAGTATTTTCAAGAAAATGATTCTTCACTGCCCATAACTACAAATCTTTTCCATACAGCAGACTTCCTTTTGGGAAAAAACAAGGGATCATATTAGATATTTTAGAATTATCAATTATTCCAACTGAGACAAGATCTGTATCATTTTCAGAATCAGGACCTTCAAACAATGCGCCACAACAGATAAGCATAATAAACTCGCTCTAATGATTATAAGGAAGAAAAAAATGATTCTCAATATTGTAAGGACAAATGCCTTCATGATCATGACTCTGAGAATATTACAAGAGTCCCTAGTAGAGTCACCAATTTGTTAGCTCTTTTTCTTGCAGAATTGGTTATAATGACAATAGATGCCAGACTCTCTTACACCCAAGTTAGATTCTCACAAGAAAAAGGGATAATTAACAAGGATAGGAAATCCTTCTACACTTTGGGCTCCACACACCCAGGTGAGTACACCTTTGACAAAATATCAGATTTCAACAGTTTTAATAGTGGATTAAGGATTGGAGATCCTTCTTCTTTTTAGCCATTTAGGCCTAGGAAGGCTAACCTATTGATTCACTCTCTAAGGAATCACAAAGATGAATTGTACTAAATACAATTAACTAGACTTGTACTTGAAATAACATGAGTATAGAGATTGATTTAATTTGAATTTGATGATAACAACCACTTGTCAGCATTTATGACCAGTGCCTAATCATGGGTGATAGAGTCAAAACAAAGCATACTTATACCAAAAATAATTAATGGAAATACAAATGAACCCCAGATAGAATGCCTTACAAACTATCCTCTCATCCTCACACCCTTGTATCAAATCCCTGCATAAACCCTAATCCTTTGCAATCATCTACAAGATTTAAAAATTTCCTTGAAAGCAACTCATAGACAAGAACATGACTACCTTATAACCAGTATATTCAAAGTGCCTTACAAATTGAACACACAAGAATTAACAGTAAATGCAAGAAGACATCATACATATCAAAATGGAGATTCCATTGTATTTTATTAATATAGATCTGAATACCAGTACATTCACAAAGGCTCAAAACCAAAATCAGACACAATTCAGTAATCTGCCTTGTAGTCTTATTTTTACCATCCTTATTACAAAATTACAACTAGAGACTTATAGGCAGCCATGGTCATCTTGGAATCCTTTTGGAAAATAAGGATGCAAAAAGCTACGGATGACTGGACTAGATGACAAAATAAAATTTCAAGAAGAGACAAAACTTCAGGTGGAAGGGAATAACAAATTCTGCTATGAGCCAAGTAATCTTTTGTCATGTGACTGCCTGGCTGCTTAAAATTTCTCCAAGGTGGCTGGGTCTTTGTTATATGGATCTTGTCCTTTTGCTAATGCAGAGGCCCCAAAATTTGATTTGTTCCAAATGCTCAACTTCTTTGGTGTCAGTTGTCCCCTTTATGTTTGTCATCTCATGTTACTGGGGTGACTATTCCATACTTGCCAACCCATGTAGTGAACACCTCATCACTTGGCCAACTGAAGCTGATAAATTCATCTTTTTTCCTACTTAACTCTTCCCAGTCACCATTAGCCTTCTCAACTTCTTCCTCCCATGATTCAAAGAATGCCTTGGCTTTATTCAAAATATCTATAGTCAGCACAAACCATCCAGTATTTGCCAATGTGACAATACCTTTTGTCCTGCTAGTCAGTGCTTCATTTAACTGCCTCAGCCATAGGGATTCATTCTTTATGTTACCATCTTCTTTGAACATATTGGGATACATATCATATCTATCCTTGGAAAAATTGCATCTCAAAATTGTGACCCTCTTTATGGCCATGCTCTTCTTGATGTCTAAATTAACCATTAGTTTGAGACATTTATGGGTTCTTGTTAGGGTGATATCAATATTATTCTGCTCTTTTGATAGGGAGTAAAATGATTTAACATGAGCTGCCTTCCCTTTCCATTTACTCATTATCAGATCCCATTGTCCCTTTTCATCCTCATATCTGTTGGTGATGCTTGCAATCCTTTTTCCTAATAGGTAGAGGTTAGAGAGGTTGACCTCACTGGCACACCTTTTGAGGTTGGAGAATATTTGATCAAAACATTTTTGCTTTACCATCTCTTCAGCCTCTTTGTACACCAGGGAATCCTCAAGATCCCTTTTTCCCTCTTCTTCTAACCTTGTTCTTTCATCTATCAACCTATTTTTTTTAGCCTCCAATTCCTCTCTTTTAGCATCAATGACCTCTTGAGTAGTAGGAATTAGAGGTGCAGGGGATGGGGGATATGTGATAAATGGACTAGAGGAGGAGGGCTGATGAGGTTCCTGAGTAATTAGTCCTTGGGGCACAAGTTGGATCTTCTGTTTACCCTCCAACTCTGCTATTCTGTTGTCTTTCATCAAGGATTTGACCTTCTCTTCATTATAAGCCTTGAGTACAAGCTCATATTTCTCATTTAGACTAACATAGGCCTCCTTTTCTTTCTTTGATACTTTTATGCTTAAATTGGCTACTTGTAAAATAAGGTTAGCCACTTCAGTTCCTAAGGTGTCAACAACCCTCTTCACAATTAGACTTCCCGTGTCTTCAGCCTTGTCATCTTCTCTTATTCTCCTTTTGTCTTTTTTCTTTAGTGACCAGATGGCCAGAGCTACATGATCCTCACTAAAGTGGACACCAATTGATGTCCCAATAGTAGTCATAGGTTTGGCTTGTTTTCACACAACATCAAATACCACTGCATCCGCTAGGTCCCATTGTGGCAATATGAGCACTGCCTGCTTCTTTACCACTTGTCTGCCCTCTTCAGGAGTAATTTTATCAAAGTTTGATAAAATTTCTCTCTTAACATCTTTCTCTATATCCTCCTTGGCAGAGTTGGGTTGAGCCTCTAGCTTCTTCTAGCATTTATTATGGTACTCATCAATATGGCACCTCCATAAGAATTGAATGAAAGCCCTAGTTTTGATGAAACTATCATCAGACAAGAATTCATCACTGGCTTGTTTGGTCACAGGATCTAATTCCTTACCAGAAAATTCTGCCATTGTGAGGTCAGATGCTATATGTCTAGGTGCCTCCAGCATCCCTTCTTGTAGGTCTTGAGTGATAAGAACCACTTCACCAGCATTCCTCATTTTGACCAGTTGTTCAACAATGGTCTGGTCATCATACTGCATGGGGGATTGAGAAGGAGAATACAATTCACTCCCCTATTTTTTTGTTTCTATCCTTTGCCTCTTAGGAGAGGGTACTTCTTGAACATCAGTATCTACTGGCCTCTTTCCCTTATGCTAAAGGGACTTGTCAATTTTGGGAGCAATAGTTGTATATCCTCTTCTCTTATACACTACATAGTTTCCTGGTGGAACTATTTTGCTCTATGAAAATTTATTCAAAATAGCAAGAGCCCTTTCTGGATCACTCTCAACTGCTCTCTGCCTCTTCTCATTTAGAGTTTGCATTATTCCCTCAAAAATATTCATTAGGGAATCAATTTTGTAAGACCATGGGAAAAAATCCTTTAACAGATCATAAGTCTTGTCAAAATTCTGGACAAAGTCCAAATATTTCTTGTATGCCATCCATTTTTCCTTCCTGACTTCTTGAACATCTAGGTCAAAAATTTTCCAGATGATATCCTCTGGATAATTGAATTGATGCTTCAACATTATACAATTAGTCCTTTTCCTGAACATACCCATGATAAAATCCTCATTATCTGTACATCTAGACACATAAGTGGCTAAGTGATAAGGCTCAAAATATTTATCAAACTGTGTCCACCTACCTTTGGTTATTATAAAGTGATGGGCTCTGGTGAGGGTAGGAAAGATACTTCCTTTCATCTTTCCGGTCAAGGTTTCTTCCTGTAACCCACCTAATTGCCTTATAATCTTTGCCAGTCCAATCTTGAGTGGGACTCTGTAAGGTTGCACATAAGGGGTACCTCTGAAACCATAAACCCTAATTACTATGGAAAAAGGGTATAAGATTAAATCTCCCCAATTGTGAGCAATTTTTAACTCTGGGGCATATTCCATAGGCCTTAAAAGCATCAT
>MU228492.1:1480055-1490760 GCA_018584345.1 Thuja plicata | reverse complement strand
GAAGTCTGCATTGTTAAATAAGAACATATGCATCATGAGGGAATACCAACCCATTGGTTTCTGTATGTTTCCATCTTGGATCCCTGACAAACCATCATGCATCTCCTGAGCAATATAAGATGCATAGGCAAACACTACTGACAAGTGGGGATGCAAAATCTGAACAACCATCAACATTATATGGACAGGCATTGCCCCCTCTTCATCCATCCCCAAAACATTGCATAGAGCACTATATATTTTTCTGGCTTTTCCATTGAAAAGATCCAACTTGAAGGGTTTCAGGGTTCTAGGCCCTACCACTACCAAGTCCCCTATTGTATTAACACATCCCTTTGCTACTTCACCTCTATAAAAATCCCTTTGGTTCTTGTATATTTCCTTGAAGTACTCAAGATCAATATCATCCATATTTTGGGAGGTGTCAGTCAACTTGAAAATCCTCCTGATTTCATCTACTGATATAGTCAATAGTATGTCTCCCCGGGTGTCCCTAACAACCCTAGCCACCTTATCATAAGTGTTCATGATCAAGATGAATAAATCAGTATCCATGAACACACTGGGAGCTATCAGTTTTCCCACATCTAATTCCCAAATATTACAGTCCGGGGTAGAGGCATTTCTATGACTATAGGCCGTTCTGAACAGGGTGAGGCCATCAAAACTGGTCTTAGCATCGTTTGCCCATTTACCAGAATCATACAATGCTTCTCTGATCTTAAAATGTGGATGTAATGGAACTATCCTTTTTGCTTGTGTAGCATCCCCTGAGGATAGTGATAATTGTTGCAACAAGTCTTCCCTAACATTTCTCTTCTGGTAATCAACCTCTCCAGAGATTTCGACTCTAGGGGCCATTCTAAGATTTTTTTTCGTAATACTAGATTCGGATATTGAAACAAAGCACTACAATTTTTTTGAGTTGCAAATTTCACCTTAATTTGGATGGTAATGAATCAATAAGCTTACCCATTTTGCACAGAAGTCGCGTGAAGCTAGTTTTCTTGGCAATTCCGTCTTTGCTCAAATTTTTTTGGTGAATTATTGAGGCTGCAGTTGGCTTAATCAATTTTATGGCCTCAGTCAAATTAGTCTTTTGAATTGAATTTGACTAGAGATGTCACACATTCTTCAATTAATCTGCAAGCTTCAATTTCACGGCTTAACGGCTCTTTGCAACTTGTTTTTATCAACTTTGAATTTGAACCGTCGATTTTGGGAATCATCTTTCGCATCTGATGGCTATCTTATTTTCCTAGAAACAACAGTCGACTAAGGACACGTGTTGCCACTGCTTAATCGCTTACTCGTTAGATGTCGAGCACTTTTCCTTTAAGTGATTAAGAAAGCCGTTAGATATGGAACAACTTAACTCAAGTTTAAACTCTTGTCAGCTTTGAATGCCTAGGCCCACCAACTGCTAGATGTCATCACCGCTTAATCGCTTACTCGTTAGATGTTGAGCATCTTGAGTATAAGTGATTAAGCCGACCGTTAGATCTTTCCGGGCTTTAACACCATTTAACTCATCTACGGCTTGACCCACATTCTTCCTTGGACAAGTGTCACCTCTGCTTAATCACTTACTCGTTAGATTTCGTGCACTTTTCCTTTAAGCGATTAAGCGGGCCATCCGATTTTTTCAAACTTGTGCACTATTTAACAAAATGCATTTACTATTGTCCAGCCCCACCAAGGACACGTGTCGCCTCTGCTTAATCACTTAACCGCTAGATGTTGAGCATGTTCTGATTAAGTGATTAAGCACGTCGTCTGATCTTTTCATAGTCGCTCACCTTTTAGCTGGGGACTTTCTTAACATGTTTGGCCCCACCAAGGACACACGTCATCACCGCTTAATCGCTTACTCGCTAGATGTTGAGCATCTTTCCTTTAAGCGATTAAGCACACCGTCTGATCTTTTCTGACTTACTCGATACATAAGGTGATGATGTAAAAGGGACTTTTCATGGCAAGACATACGAATTATTAAAGTGGTAAGGATGACATGATCTTTTGGAAAAAAGTAACCCACTCAGCATGGACACATGACTTAATATAACTTAAGTGACCGAAAAAGTAACGTGAAAATAGAATTGACCAAGGCAATTATGGTTTTTTAGTCATTTATAACCATTTTCAATTAGGTTAAGGGTTTGAGGAACCTTGCAGAGGTATAAGAACACTCTGAAACTTGATTTCAAAGCCCTAGACATTATCAATGACAAGAGACCCTAAGAAAATTACAGGGCACAACTTAAGTAGGAAATAGCACCAACACCTTCCTCTCCAATTATTATTAGAGCCTCTTCCTCTATTGAAGCCTCCTCTATTTGAGGTTCCCTCTTGTTGTTCAGTCAGTTTAGTCTCTCCTTGAGTCTTTGCTTCTGAACTTCTACCACCATATCCACTTCTTTGGCCTTTGCCATCTCTTCCTCTTCCTCTGCCTCTAGTATTTCTTGTGTCTTGTTTCTTCTTCAATTTTTCTTCGACCTTAATTGAAAGTTCGTGACATATTTGAATTGTGGTAGGATTCAATAGAATCAATTCATCTTGAATAGTCCATTGTAGACCATTGAGGTATCTAGCCACCATCACACTTTCATCTTCTGCAACTCTTAACCTCATGCACAACCTTTGAAACTCCTCGGTGTAAGAGTTGACATCCAATTCTTTTTGTCTTAAACTTTGTCTTTTCTTATGCAACTAAATTTTATAATCTTCTGGCACATATGCCTCTCTGATTTTGGCTACCATATCTTTCCAAGTGGCTATGGGTTTCTTTCCTTCTTTCTCCCTCTCATCTTGGATGAATTTCCACCAAGTGAGTGCAGACCCTCTAAGTCTTTCTTTTTCCACTTTTACCTTTTGGGGTTCTATTATCCCATCACAATCAAAGTGGTTTTCAAGTTCTTCAATCCAATCTAGGACTACTTCTGGTTCTATTTTGCCACTAAATATTGGGATTCCTTCCAATGCCTTTCTACTTAAGGCTTTCAATGCTTTCAAGAAGTGTTCCTCGGTGAGTACAGGGTCTGGTTTAGGGACCTCATCATCTATGGCTATCTCTTTACTCTTGCCTTCAACTTTATCCTTGACTTCATCAGTCTTCTCTTCAACTTGGTCCAACTTTTTCTCTAATTGGGCCAATCTATCTCTGAGCAACCTATTTTCTTCTTCTTGCTCATCCACTTTCTTTGCAAGTTCTTCATTTGTCACCATTGTAGACTCTCCTACTGAATCTTCTGGTTGAAACATTCACCACAAGCCAAATCTTATTTCTCTGATACCAATCTGATAGAAACTCCCAAGTGTGCTTGCACAAGCCTACTAGGACTCTAACTGTTCCTAGTTTTCCCAAGACCCTTAGCTTTCTTATAGGATATTCCAATTCCTTACTAATCTATTTTAGGACTTCTACAACACCTCTCTAAGAGATGATATCCATTGTGCTTCACTTAGGGGTAGTTGTCAACAAGTTTCACTTCTCTCCTATACTCCTTCTTGGATGAATCCAAGTGCCTTTTGGTCTCCTTTCCTTAACAAGTGTTTGTAGGGGATATAATCCATTCTTGGACCACTTATTGGAAATAACTTAATCCCATTAGGACAGGGTATCAAGAATTTCTCAAATGATTTCAAGACTCTTAATGAATTATTTCTGTTAGGCCTAATACTCCTTCTAGCCCTAATTGACTAGTTTTCCCCACTTCATTCAAAATATTCCCAAACAACCCCCAAAAAAGTTGATATTATGATACCCTTTTCCAAGACATGAGATATTTTTTAGGTATTAGGGTTTCAAGGTCTTCGTACAATGGATTCCTAAAATTAAGGGCAACTAGGGCTAATTGGGCTATTCTAGTTCAATTTAGTGACTTCTACTTGAAAATGTACACAAATGGATTGGGAAAGGCCTGATATCCTTAGGAAGTATTTGTATAACCTCAATTCTTACAAAACCCTACTTGGTTTCATTATTCCAATCATACCCCTACATTCAAACACCATTAGATCACTGGCAAACACCTAACAGGATGCACTGGACTCACCTAGGGCTTTCCATTAAAATTAGTTAAAATGCTTCTCTGAGATCCTCCCTATATATGTAAAATATAAAAGGGATCCCCTACCATATACCTCATGGTTGTGATGAAATACATTGTGGAGATCTATGGGGGAGCCATTTTTCACAAAACTGCTCTGTCAACATTAGTAAACTGTTAAACAAGAAATGAATTTACAAAGCTACTCTAATGAACACCTAGAAAATTAAAACCAAAACAAAATGTACTATATCTATCCCTAATACAATAATACAACACAATATTTAGTGATTCAATCCATCTAAGAACACTAACTATCAAAAAGCATTAACAATGCACAAGAACAATAGACAAGGGAACTTCAGACAATTCAAAATTACTTCTCCATGTCAGCTAACCTTGGGAAATGGGACTCCTTGTGGTTTTTATGCTTTCCCCATGTTTTTAGGTGGTTACAACAACTACCCATCCTCAAACATCAAGGGGAATCATTTCTTGTCAATGTTGTCATGCAACTTTGCAAAGTTGCAAATGTTGTCATGACAACAATTTGACAACTTTTACAATTTTGCCTCTACCATAAAATAATGAACTCTAACCTATAAGAAATTATGTAGAAACATCATAGAGGCCATTTTAGGCACAATTCCAAGCCTTCCTAAGCCTTAAAGGCTTTTAGATCCAAATTCCCACTTTTTAGGCTTTTTAAAGCACTAAACACTATCAAAGAAAAATCAACTAGAGTGGATTGATCCTAGTCAAATCCACCTAGGTACAAACTAAAAAGACCTTCTAAGGTCTAAGAAAATACTCCTAACTTGGCTAGGGTCAGTACAAGCCACAACTAAAATTGAAACTAGGAGTTAGCTTAGGTGCTCATGCACCAAGTCCCATGTTATAGATGTACTCTGTCGGTTACTTTGCATACTCTGTCAGTTCAGTATTGATTTGTCATTTCTCCTTAGTGATCTACATTCTTCATACTTGTGACCATACTTTTTTCAAGTACTACAATAGCCATCAAAATTTGGCAGGCTTATATTGTTTACAGTTCTTATTCTGCATTCAAATGCTTGGTGCCTATACTTATTGCAGTTATAGCAATATCCATTAAAATTAGCTGAGCTCGATGAATTACCCCTTTTACTTCTATATACATTTTCACTATGTCTAGGTTTCCCATAGTGGTAAGAACTAGGATTGTTTGACTTCGGTGGGGCAGAAGTGTCTTGGTTGTCAGCTTGCTTATATTATTCTCCTTTCTCAGTAGTGCTCTCACTATTGAATCCAAGTCTAGTTTTGTCTCTAGGTTGTTTCTGACCTTTGACCTATGCATCCAATGATCTTAGTGCTTCATCACTTCTCTTTAGTACCTCATTAGCTTCTTTTTCAGATTTCAGTTCACTAGCCAATCTTTCAACTTCACACTTCAGTTCTTGATTCTCAGATTCTTTCTCATCTATTATGGTCTCAGAATTTCTTTTATCTTCTTCAGCTAATATCAATGCATCTTCAACTGCTCCCTTAGAGTCAATTATCTCAGTGATTCTTAATTTTTGTGCTTCTTGATCTTTCTTTGCCAACTTCAGTTGCTCAGTGAGTGTCTTTTTCTTTTCCAACAGTTCTACGATGGATGATTCAGCTTCATCACTCAGACTACCTTTAGATGTTGTCTCAAGAGTATCAAAATGTTCTTGTGTGGATTTAAGTTCACTGCACACCTTCTTTCTCACTCTCAAGGAATTTTCTAACTTTCTTTTTCGATCTTCAATCACCTCTTGTGCATTTTCTAGTTCAAACTCAAGACTATCAATCTTCTTAGATTGCTTGTAAATTTCCATAGCCATGATCTTTACTCTTAGGTGGTTAAACCCTTTTCTCAATAGATTATCTCTAATACCAATTTTTGGAATTGTTGGAATAACTTAGGAGAGTTATGTACTGAGAGGGGAGGGGTGAATTAGTACTCTTAAAAATTTTAACCATACACACTGATCAATTACCAAGTTGAATACATTGCATAAAATGAACATAAAGTAAATAAATCACATCATGAAATTTTCAACACATAACAAAAATATTCTGGTCACACAAAAATCCTTTGTTAGAGGAAAAAACTGTGGTGGGGATGACACCCACAATCCTTCACTACTGCAGTATAAAGGTTGCTCGGTTAGAGCTACAATGTTAGCTACTTCTGGTAGCTTACCTTATTAGGAGTAATATACTCGGTTAAGAGTACAAAAGACTTATTCAGTCTAATTGTTAAAGGATTTTATAATCTCTATTCTAAGAGATGTACCTGGTTAAAGGATTTACAAATTATAAAGACCTGTTAAGGCCTACCCACAAGCGGGATTTGTACTTCTCTGATTACAACAAAATTCAATAAAAAATGTATGATAGAGATGCATTAATCAAATTTTGTCCAAACTCATTGTGTTATATAACTCTGTTACCATGTTCTACACTCGGTAGTTTAGTATCATAAGCTCTGCTTCATTCTACATACCTCTCCTTTGCTTCACTTTGCAACATCTTCATCAATTCTTTAGCTTCAACAACAACAACATCAACATATGCAACAACATGCTCAATGTTCAAACTGACCTCTTATACAATTTTCAAGCAGTTAACTGTGACTTAGGTGGTTAACCAAATCTAGGGCATCATGAATCAATGATGGAGATTAAGTGGTTAAACTTAGGTTATATCTCCAGTATCGTATGCCTTCTAAAACTTCATTGGTGGATCTGCCTCATGATCATGTCCAATCATGTGTTTGGAGTCCCAATGACTTACCTAAATTTTATCTTGTATTTTGTGCAACTCTTCTTGCTCGGTGTCTAGATACAATGTATGTAAATTCAAATGAAATGTCAGCTTTGGAGTATTCGGTAACATTCTTGTGCTTACTCAGTAACTTTGTACTCTCTTCTTGGTGTCTATGAGTGCTCGATAATTGTCTTTGCATAACTCGGTATGTGTAGCTTGCTAGATGTTTGATAACTTTCTCAGTTCTCAGCGGCTATCTCGGCTGCCTTTACTAACTGTTTCTCCTTCATTGTATGACTTCCTTCTTTCGGTTACATTCACTAATATATGACTTTGCATTAAAATAATGACAATAAAATATCTTTAGGAGTAACACTTGGATGACAAGTAACCTCTAGGAAGAGACACACTTTGTAAGAGATGTGCATCCCATTAGAAAAATATATGCACCTAGATTATAATATACTAAAGAGGATAAGTAGAAGAGGGGTAGGAGAACCTATGCAGGTAATACATGTAATATTTGAGATATAGGAAGAAGAGTGAATGTTAAAATAAATATATGATATACAAATATATACAATGGAATGACGGAAATGTAATATAAGATGCATAAATATTCTGAAATTTCTCAATAAGTTATCTATTGTTTTACGTAGATTGTTACTTCAATTCTAAGGGTTATTCTAATATCTTTCTAATTCTATAGTATGTAACTTAATCGATTTTGTTTCATATTATTTAGTCTAATGTATGGATAATACTTGGGGCACAAAACTCTGATGTGTGACCCCTAATTTTGATTAAGGGGTGTGGTAAATGTTTTTGACCCAGAGCTATGAACTAGTGAGGTTAAAAATAGGGGACCTTAAACAATAGTACCCCAATAGGGTTTGAACCTTGATGAAGAGAACAAAAAAACCACAATTGAGCCATAACACCATGCTAATACCTTCAATCACTCACTTTTATTACTAACAAGAAAAAATATTTAACTTATTTTATCCATGTTAGGTAGTTATTGATGGAAGAATTAATTTAGT
The DNA here is from genome assembly GCA_018584345.1 of Thuja plicata. Classification (NCBI taxonomy): domain Eukaryota; kingdom Viridiplantae; phylum Streptophyta; class Pinopsida; order Cupressales; family Cupressaceae; genus Thuja; species Thuja plicata. The sequence continues at coordinate 1,482,893 of MU228492.1, read as the reverse complement.
TAATTAAACCATGCAAGAAGAGTATTAGGACAAAGGAAATGGTAAGGTAATTCTTTAGGAAAATTTAAGCGTACATTTTTTGTGAAAACATATTTTGAATTAGTGAAAGTTGAAAGGAACATTTAGATTAGTTCATTTATTTATTTATTATTCACATAATTATTTTAAATTGATTAGCTTTTTCAAAACAAAATATAAATGGAATTGAGTGATTCTTCATGGTAACTTGCATATTATTTTGATTTGAATTGTAATAACTTTATGTATAAATCATCCAAAAATAAGAAAATAATAGATAAAACATTTGTTGCACTCTTATAGATTTAGTGTTAATGATTAGAAAATTTATTAGTTAATTGCATATTGAAAATTTATAAAGATATAAATTTAGTGTAATGTTACAAATTTGCACCCCATCATAATTTCTATTTCACAAAGCCTCTACCTTAGCCCAAGACATGAAATTCCACATCACCCTTCATGCTGACTCATCCTTGCCCTGTTGCCACCCATTCAAAATCTTGGTCATGTGGATTGGATGACGCGAGACATGTGCATGCTGTAGAGACGTCTGCGCAGTGTACACTCATTAGTGAATTTGAAGACATGCAGACTACCATTGGAGTGTTACAAACTACTAAATTGTAGTTGTAATGCCTGATTCCACCACCCACCGACACAAGATTCAACCGAGAAAGCTTATATCTCTATTCTCAAACTTAATTTGGTCTTCTAGAGGCTCTATATACACTTCTTGGTAGATTCTTGGCTCTAGACTTCCATTTTTTGAATCACAGACACATACAAATTTTTCATTGCATTCTTGAGCTCCATACCACGGTTACACCACTTGCTCACGGTCTCTTATTGGCTCTCACCTCATTAAGATTTGGTTTTGTTCTTGCAAAAGGGCAGTCTCTCATTGCATCTTTATTTGTGCTTGATAGCATATCATTTTATCTTGATCATGTTTTTATTATTTTAGTTATTACATATCACTTGTCTATTATCATCTTTAGTTATCTATCACCGATCGTCTATTTGGCTACTATGGAGGTGGAAACACTAAAGAAAGGATCTGACTGAGGCAAGTCTCCAAACAACCCCAATATTTTTCCTTATTTTTTTGTGTGTAGGTTCATGGAGGATCGTATTTGGAATCAACTCCATCAATCGTCAAATCCAACATAGAGTCTTGCATTTCCCATTTGTTTCATAACACATTTGTATTTGTTTTCATATTTTGTTGTTGCATTTACTTTTTCATCATTAGTGAAGTATTTTATTATTTTCCTCAAATATTGAGACATTTTCTATACTTTGTCCATACGAGATGAATATGCACCATGTTAACATCCTATACTTACGCTACCTTCTGTGACTTGCATTTGCTTCTAGGGTAGTGAGCTTGCAAATTTCTGAGTTTGGTCTTTGACAATAGCTCTTTCATTTTCCATAATCAAAATACTTGCATCTACTCATAGCAAGCACTTAAATTAGTTAGGAATTATTTTATCATTTAGTGTCTTGATCCCCTAGCTTAGTAAAGCACTAATAGAAGTGAGGTGGCGCAAGGAAGGGTCCATCCTTCGATACTCTAACTAGTCTTGAGGTTAGTGTACATTTCCTTCTCCAATCTAGATATTGGATTTTCTTTTTTTAATAATTTATTACTTATAAATTGATACATAGTGAAAAAAATAATCCTTATTTCACAAGCATTAAATTTATCCAAAAATACAATATAACAAAACAACTAGGGTCTCTTTAACACAAGTAGTTGATCACATCTAAACTCAGTCTTAAGAACTATATGTTCAAAAAAGAAAGAAAGTGAATATCCAACAAAACACCAATAAACAAGTGATTAAAATAAACAATAATCAATTGGTAGTAATCACTTGTTATGTTATTCTAAGGATATTATTATTATTATTCGTATTGTCTTCATCAGTTGTGTTTAGCATATCCCACTTGTGCATTATGGGAAATAGATGATCGGATTAAGGTTAACCCAAGAGAATTAAGGAAAATTCACACCCACTTGAATTCATTTAAAATAATCAAGTCCAAGCTATCAAATACCCTCAAGAATCAACATGAAAATGATAAAAATAAATAGATCTTAAGCAAGCACGTCTTGAGACATTATCTGAAGTAGAAACTTGTTGTCTCAATAACTTACTAGAGAATGCACACCAAGAACTTAATGTCAAACATGGTATCATAAATTCCAATGTTACAAACATCACAACCACATCCCTATAAAGGCATAATAATTACCACAAATAGTGCACTTTTCTCTCATGAACAAGGGTGTCTTGTATATGTTGGTTAACATTTTGTCCTCTCTTAAGATTTTCAATCTTTGACTCTCTATTCACCCATGGTGAGAGAACAAAAGGATGTCCACTAAAAAATGGGTCAGTGTATGTCTTCTATCACTGCCCTCTGAATTGACAGGTATAGCTCCCTGATTGTGTATGATATTCAATGAATTTGTTTTTATACTGATCACTAGGTCATCTCTTGTGTGATTTAACCATATTGGTTGTAGACACAAACAATTCAGGCAAGGATAATGTGAAGATAATCTACAACCTTCAATAGAATGGTGATTATAGATCATCAGAAAGACTACCTTCTAACTAAACTTATCTATTCTAAGAATGCATATTCTACTAATGAGAACAGAAGAAGAATCATATACAGACAGCAAATAGAATTGCTTAGACTGCAACTACTAATCATGAAATGGAATTCAAGCAGGAATTACAGTTCCATAAATAATTGTACTTTCTATTCAGATGCATCTAAATAATTGGATGAATAGGAGAA
>MU228492.1:1455882-1473511 GCA_018584345.1 Thuja plicata | reverse complement strand
AATTACCTTGTAGCAAGTAGTTATTTTTCTTTTTAGATTTGAAACTTTGGGTGTTAGATCCAGGATTAGAAATTTGATGTGGATTAGGTTTACACTCATATAATTTACCTAAAAAAATAGAAAAAAACAATAAATATAATGGAGAGTAAACACACAATACTAAGTCTCAAACTTTTGTTCGAAGGTGGGCATTAATGTAAAGGTCCAAAACATACAAAAGCACTTTGAAAAAGGTTAATTTCCAAAACATGATTTTTTTCTATTTTTGGAATTACCTTATTCAAATTTTTTTTTTTCATGGAAGTGACATACCTTCAAATAAAGGTTCTTTTTAGTTATTGTATTTATTTTTTATTTGCTAGTAAAGATAGATTTTTCAAAAATTGCCAAGGTCTATGATCAACACTCATGGAAAAATGATAAAATAATATTAAAAAATTTAAAAAATATTTTTGCACTAGGCATTGATGTTATTATCTCAACAAAAAAAGAAGTTTTTTTGGATCTATAGAAAAAATTTGTGTTATCAAACCAACCAAATTTGAACTATTGTTCATCTCACTTCAGAAATTTATTAAAATTATTATGAAAACATCTATACATTCAATATTTGCGCTATGAATAATATGTTTAAAAAATTATAATTTTATCATATTAACAAATAAAATTATGTTTTATTAAAATAATATCATTTTAAAAAGTATTGTTAATTATAATTTTTTATTACTATAATTACATAGAAAATTCATAAATTATTTCTTATTTTTAATAGTTTCGTTGTTATTGGACAAAAAATGAAAATTTCGTGAAAAACTTTGATTTCAATGTCTCATTTTAACACACAAAAAAAATTGAACACACTATTATAAAGTCACCATAGAGTAAGTTATAAGAATGTGATGATGAGAATTGCAAACAAATAAAATTATTTGTTAACTTCCATATTAATTAAACCATCCTATAAACTATTCAATACATTAAAACTAAGCTTATTATAAATGTAAAACATACAACCATACAATTACATTATATAATATAAAATAAAATTATAAAATTGAATAAACATTTTAATAAATCCTACCTATAAATTTAACTTAAAAATATTAAATAATAGAAAAGTAATTAAAAGCACGTCATATGTGTCCAAACCTAATAATTGGGGTTACATATTTTATAGAATGCTCATGTGCCATGATTGTACTCACTTCTCTTAAAATATGTTTTTTAATAGTTTGCTTGGTTCAAAGTACACAAGATAAAATTTACTAATGTATAATCTTATAAGATAAGACATAAGGAATTCTTTCACTTTTTTTTTTACTCCAAGGAATGCTATTCAAATGCAAAACAAAGAATATTTTCAATGAAGGTTGGAAAAGGGTGCTCTTTATAATACAATTAATATGTCACAAGAATAAGGTTTTTGAAGCCATGTCAATTTAACACAAATAAATTATGACACCATCCTACCTATTCTTTAATCTCCTCTTACAAGATAAACTACTTTGATTTGACTTAATGTAGAAATAAAAATGAAAGGTATTTGATATTTAAGAGTATTTGTATTTGTACATTTATAAAGATTAAATGATGGTAATATTATTGAGATTTGATGTTTAATTTTTATAAATTTTTGAATAATTAATTTATAAAAAAACAATTAATTATTTAATAATAATGATAAATTCTTAAAACTATAAATCAACAAAATGACTTTATTTACTATAAATCTTTATGTTTTAATAATATTTTAGTAGATTGTAATATTATTAAAGATATTATATTTAAATTTAAAAAAAAAAATCAATTTATTTGTAATATAAAGATTTACTAATTCGTTCAATCACATCTCCAAACATATGGAAGTTGAATAAATTATAAGTCAACAACTTCATCAATTACACTTATTGGAGAACAAAATCACCAAATCTCTCCTAATTCTAATAAGAGTCCAATCATGACCTTATCCCAACTTAAATTGTTCCCCAAAAAATATTTTGGATGAGGTTGCCTTATCTTCCCAACAAATCACCAAGATAAGTTTAGTACGATAAATTTCATATTCCAAATTTTTCTAACATAAAGATTAATACAATCACATCTCAAAAAAAAAAAACTACAAATCTCTCTTAATTCAAAGAAGAGTCCAATCATAATCTTATCTCAAGATAAAAATGCCAAAATAATAATAATAATAATAATACCTTTAGAAAACGTGATTATTCCCAATCGATTGATTAAGCTTATGAAAATGAATACTCTGCATTTAAACATTCTTATTCGTTTTAGATTATTGACAATGGCCACATGTTTTGGGAGGCGAGGAAAAGACAAAAAAAAGAAAGAGTGATAATAATAGTAAGAGATGTAGGTAAGACGAAGAGATTAGCACCGTCCCATCATATTTCCAAATTGGAATCTTCTTACTAAACGTCAATTTCCCTTTCCTTTCATTTTAGTGGGGTTCTTTTTTTTTATCTTTAAAAACGCATTTGCACATGCCATGGAGATTATGAAACCTAGCTGTCAACACTTTCCCTTCAATAGTTTTTATTTTTAACTCTATCCTCAAATAAAATAACTCCGCATAAAATGCTTTGAAGTAAGTCGGCCGGGGCGGCAAATATTGAGTGCCAAATGGCGGCGCAGAGCTCATTTTCCGGTTACGGTTTGAGCATTTAACTTTAAGTTTGCCAAGTGTTGAAATACTAACACAGTAATTTGTTAAATTGTTTATACAGATGTGGAGCGGTTCCCATTAATCTTCTGCACTGGGATTTGGGAATCAGAATAAGATGTATATATTTTTAAAGTTTTATTGCTGTCGTCAGCGCTTATTAATTAAGGAATGTTTTATTGATGTGCCGGAGTCTCCTGGCAACAAAAACCATATTCATAGCCCGCTAGGATGACGTCATGCGGGCAGAGGCGGGCCCCGCCTCTGTCGGCCGGCAATGGTAATAAAAAACACAGGTGGGAGCGGTCGTGTCCGCATAATATCTCGAAATAGCGATTTCACATGAAGGACGGGGGCAGCGGGCAGCGGGCAGTCTTGGTGCCGGCTTTATTAATTTTGAATGGTTTTTTGAGTTAGACTTACTCCAACAGTCAACGAATTAATTTCGTTTTGTGTGTTTTTTATAATTAATTTTGTAATTGAGTATTTGATATGGAGATATTCTGGGGCCAACATTAGCACTTACAAACAAACGTGAGTCAAATGAATTTGTCATTTAGGTGTAGGAAAGACAATGTTAATATCTTATTTGGGCGATATCTTTGTCTCTTCTTATTAATTTTTTCCAAAATATATTAGTTTCTACCCAACCTTCCAGCCACAAAAACTATAATAATTTGTCTTTAAGCTTCCGAGATGTTTTAGGTTATTGATGTCACTAAAAGACACTACGTTAACTAGAAATTTAGTGAAACAAACAAAAATTACGTTAACTAGAAATTTAATGAAACAAACAAAAAAAACAAATTGATTTTACATTCTATTATCATTAAACAAAAACAAATTGATTTTACATTCTATTATATAATAGAAAAGATTTTGGTTGTGGTTTATTCCAAAGGAGTAGTTATGTGAAATTAAAAAGAAAGAAAAAGTTTAAAAGTTCCTAATATCATGATAATTGAAATGTGTCATCAATAGATGAGGACAGTGAGTACATTATTTAGATGATTTACTTTTATATGTTTTAGGAATTGTCTATGTAGGCATCAAAAGGGTGTCTTATAAAACAATTTTTTTTAAAATTTAATAATTAAATAAAAAATAAAAAATAGAATTGCATTTATGTGAATATATTTATCAAGAATTGTTTTTTATTTTCAATTTAATTATTATATAAAAAATACATTACCCATACTTTATGAGATATATGAAAAAAACTTTGGATTTTATAGGAAAAATAAAATCTATTCAAACAAATATTAAGTCTAAATATTTAACATTGCAAATTTCCATGACACAAAATAATATTAGCAAGCATAACTTCCTTTAATGGAAATAATTAAAGGAAATAATATATAGTATTTAAGTGTCAATTTTCCAAAAAGTAGTTTGTTTAATGATGAAATTAGTATAATTATAAGATTTGTTTTTTTTTTAAATATAAAAAATTGTGAATGAGGAGAACACATTTATCTATTGAGTTGGTAATTTCCAAGCAACATCTTTAGACATGTTTGGAGAAGTTAACTTATTTGAAAGATAAAGACAAACAACTTTTCAAGTGCACATTTCTCTTAAACTATATAATATTGTGAATGAGGAGAACCCATTTACTTATTGAATTGGTAATTTCCAAAAAACATCCCAACACATGTTTGGAGAAATTGAATTATTTGAAAGATAAAGACAAACAAGTTATTGAGTACATATGTCTCTTAAACTATATAATATAAATAAAATCCATGCAAAAGATCCCATTCATGATACTCATGATTGAACTCATTATGAAATTAGAATTTTGTAAAATGACACAAAACTTAATACAATGATAAGACACTAATAATTAATTTGACAATGATGAAGCCATTATATACAACTACAATGCTATTCTTTAATTGTTAATCTCAAAAAGTTATACCCATCTAGTTATTATTACAATTAATTATATAACTTTAAGTAATCACAATTGATTATAATTGTGTGAGATTTCCTACATCAATAAAGCATTTGCCTTGCTCACTTCCAAGAAGCTAGAAAAGTTTGAAAAGATTGAAACATGAATTAAAAACAACATTCTCCCAAACATTGATGGCTTGTCTAGTTTATGTTTGTTAGTATTTGTCTCTATCACCCCCTTTTTTACCATTGATATTTTATGATGGTTCCTTAATTAGACGTGGTTATTTTCTATATAGAATAGTATTAAACTATATGTCCTACAAAAACTGAAATTTGCATATTAGAATGGATTTTCATGTGATCTTGATTTGTTTATAATCCACCTCCACAATGTTATAAAAACAAAAAAAAAAACTACTGAAAACACATTGTATTACCTATATGAATTTGTGTTTTTACAATCTTACTATTTTGTGTAGAGAATAATCAAAATTTGATTAATTTGTTTCGTGTAAACTTAATCTCTAAATTTGTTTAGAGTCCATTCCAGTCAGTGAATCTCCAAATCTCTGCGGAGTACAGTTAAACAGCAATATGCTATCTGGCGAAGATCTCTCTCGAGGGTCGCAGGCAAGTGGAGAAACACAAGATACAAATGGAAAAGTTCAGGTGTTGCCCAAAACTGGGTTGTTTAGGAGAAGGCAGAGGCGTCAGTGGATCATTCTTTTCTAGATTTAGGCAGACAAATATTGGTGTACGATTACGAGAAAAATATGGAGAGTGCAAATGGGAAAATAGTGGCATGTGAAATAGTAGCATAGGTGGCATGTGAAATAGTAGCACATGTGTCAGGGCATCGGGATATCTTGTGTTGCTGAGGTGGTACATGACTAGACGTTTGTGTTTGGGCAATAGTTAAGGTACAAGTAGGGTGGTGGGAGAGAGACATGTAAAGGGATTATGGGCAGAAGGTGTGAGATAATGGGAGGAATATATGGGTAGTGTGGGCGAGGGAGGAAACAGAGAAATGACAGAATGGACGGTGGTGTTGCCATAAAATGGACAGTCCATTTGCGTATTAAGTAGAATGCGTTTGTGGGAGGGACAAGATAGAAGGGGAACTGTTTATTCTTATTGCGTAGGAAAGTGTGAGGAGAATTAGTTGGGGTTGCAGGCCACGTGAAAAGGCGATGGCGCCCGTCCCCACGCAGATATCCCAAATCTTCTATTTCAAGTAGATGTTTTTGTTTCCTTACTAAGGCCTGAGACTCTAGTGCTCCAAATGGGAGTGACAAGGGATGGGGGAAGAATCTGGACTTGCTCCTTCCTTCCTTCCGTTTTCTTATTTTTCTTTCACTCCCTATTCCTATTCCTATTGCTAGGTAATGCACGCACACTTTTTGGTCGCGGCCCAGAAAATCTGATTCTGTTTCAGAGCCGTGAGATCGGTATATCTATCCACCCGTACGCCCGAATCGAACGGACGACATTCACACCGAGGAGAGATTTCGTCACGTATCTGAATGGGATTTTCAACAATTGTACCGGCCCAACTTTCTCTTGAATAATTCCCCGATTTTCTTCCTCAATAATTCCACTGAAACTGGAAATTACGTAATCCAGGGGGCCCGAGCCGAGGAATGGGGAAGGTAGTGTGGGATAAGGGTTTTATTAGCGAATGGACAAAATAAATGGGCAAAAAAGGTTCATTTATGTGAGAGAGATCAATTTTATTTAGGATCATGATGAGAAAGATTGCTCATAGTGGCAATTAAGGGTCAGGTTAGGAGAAGAGCGCAATTAAGGGTCAGGTTAGGGGAAGAGTGTGTTAATTGAACATGCTTCAATAATCACATCTTCTATACATATTTGACCTTCTAATTACTAATTTTAACAAACCCTCCATATACAATTGACCCTTCAATTACCCGATGCATGTACCAATAACTGATTATTTTTTAGCTTTTTGGTTCATAATTGGCCTATTTGTACACTCACTATTGGGACATTTGTGCACCACTATTGAGACGTTTGTCTATGACAACTAGGACATTTGTTCATAAGTACTAACAATTTTGAGTGAATGATTATTGGTGCATCTTTAAGTGGGCATCAAGCTACACTTTGAAATGGTTGTTTTTGACCCTTTGACACCTAGGCGATCTCTACAAGGAGTTTTCTTAATACTTAGAAGTTGAGAAATATTTTTTAAGGTGTCAACTCCCACAACCCAAAAAAGATCGTTGAAATTTGACATATAGTTTAGGCTCTACAGATGAGCTAAGTTAGGGTGTGCAGGCTCTGGTGCTCTTCCCCTAGATAGTTAGTTGTGCAATTAAGAAACAAGTCTCATCATCTAAGATGTGAGATAGATAGATGGATGGTTTCCAAAGAGGTTTGGTTAAAAATAACATATATTTTTCGCACCAAAGGAGTAGTTGAAACTGAATGACACTAGATGGCTCTCACATAAGTTTGGGAAGAAAAAACATGCACTTTCTCGAGCTAGGGATAGTTATGACAATTTAACTTTGAATGTGTTGTTTATCAAGATATTTGTGGTCAATATGAGAATATCTTGAATTGAAGCAGGACTCTCTAGACCAACTTTTTGAAAAAAGAAAGGCTTTACAAAATTGTGAGTTTCCTCATAAAGATTCATAACCAAAGAGGTGACATGGAGAAAAACATGAAGATAGTTTAGAATATAAGAGCTCCCAAAAAAAAAACATGAAGATAGTTTTTTGTGGTCCTCTGAACTATTGATCTAGTTCCTCCATTTTCAACACTTAAGTAGGCTGACTAGACCTAGTAGGAGGTCTGACAGCACCAATGTGCATTGTGCAAACATGTCTACGTGTACTTCTCTTCGACTGCAGTCTACGGATTCTGCTGGTCCCGCGTGGGATCCACCACGCAACAGTGCCCTTGCCTTGGGTTTCACCTAGTTGACTTTGTCTTGTTCAATGCAGTGAATCTCCATTGACATAAATATGCCCACCCAATGGCAATGCCAATGCCCGCCATGCCCATGCATTCATCTCTCTATAAATACCCTATTTCCACCCACCCTTCTACACGTTTGCCTTGCTCTTCTTTTCAAATTGTATTCGCGTCGTTTGAGAGCTTGCTTGCCTGCCTTAGGAAAAGGAGGATTCTGGCCTGGAGAAAGTGTAGATTTGGCGTCTGAGGCAAAGATTGTATAGCTTGCCCAATTCGAGAAAGACAGTGCAAACCCACATTCTGGCACGTCTTTTGAAAGCCTTCCCAGATCACACCCCTGCCTTTTATTAACTCCCCGCCCATCGTCACTTCCTGCATTCGCCCCATGGAAAACCAAGTAAATTGGCTCATAGAAAACCGGACTTCTGTTCTGGTATTGATCTTCGTAATCGCCAGGCTGATTTCCGCAGTAGGTTTGACGTTAGATTTAGGAGTTTGTGAGGGCTGTCTGCCTCTCACAATGCTGGATTTGGAGGGATATATCGATTTCCAAAACACCCACTTCGCTGCTACTGATTTTGGGAACCACAAAACAGCTCTTCCTGCTGGTGTCCTCTATCCTCGCTCTGTAGCAGACGTTGCCACGCTCGTCAAATCCATTTACATGTCGGGCCGGGGTTCGAACCTCACCGTCGCCGCCCGAGGCCACGGGCATTCTCTGAACGGGCAGGCTCAGGCAGAAGGTGGAATTGTGATAAACATGGAGTCTTTGAAGGGCGGAATAAGAGTAGAGAAGAAGGGTATGTATGTGGAAGTGGGAGGAGGAGAGTTGTGGATTGAGGTTCTGAATGCGACTGTGGAGGAAGGATTGGCTCCCAAGTCATGGACAGACTATCTCTATCTCACCGTTGGAGGAACGCTCTCTAATGCGGGCATCAGCGGCCAAGCTTTCCGCCATGGCCCCCAGATTGCCAACGTTCATCACCTCGAGGTCGTCACAGGTATTTGTCTTTTACCCCAAAACGTTAAAAGAGCAATCTTGATCTTTGCTATTTGTTCTTTGTCTGCGTTTGTGTTTGTGTTTGTGTTAATCTATGATCTCCTTGCTTGCTCACTATTCAGGGAAAGGTGACGTCTTGACTTGTTCGAAAACGCACAATGCCCAGCTATTCCATGCAGTGCTCGGCGGATTGGGCCAGTTCGGCATCATCACCAAAGCTCGGATTGCTCTCGAGCCTGCACCCCACAGAGTGCGTTCACTCATTATTATTACTGCACTCCAATTCTCAGATTCATGCATTTCATGAATTGCTCATTCATGCCATTTGGGTTTGTTTTGTGCAGGTGAAATGGATAAGAGTTTTGTACTCGGACTTCAAGACTTTCACACAAGATCAGGAACATCTAATCTCTCGCCCAGCGGAGGGCGAAGTGACGTTTGATTACGTTGAAGGATTCGTGATTGTGAACAACGGAGGACTGCTGAGCAATTGGAGGTCGTCGTTTTTCTCGCCACAGAACCCAGTCAAAGTGAGCAGCCTAAATACCACTGGCCGCGTCTTATACTGCTTAGAAATGACCCTCAATTACATGCACCACTATTCCAACAAAGTTGATGAGGTACCCACTTGTTAACTTTCCATTCTATAATTTCTCCCAATCTTCTGGTTTACATAAATCAACTTGATAAACCAAGTTGTGTCCAAACCCACTAGTTAACTTGCATTCTATTTGTCCTAATCTTCTGGTTTAATAAATCAAGTTGTGTGTTCAAACCCAAAAGGTGATAAACCAAGTTATGTGTCCAAACCCACTTGTTAACTTACTTTCTATTTGTCCCCATCTTCTGGTTTGATAAATCAAGTTGTGTATTCAAACCCAAAAGGTGATAAACCAAATTATGTGTTCAAACCCACTTGATAACTTGCATTCTATATATCCCTAGTTTTAGATAAACCAAGTTGTGTGTTGGAACTTGTAACTATCGATTAATATATAGAAAGTTAGAAGCCCAAACAGTACCTAGCTCTCCTAACTTTCGAAGTTGTTGAACGGTGCAGATTTCTCTATGCTCCCCAAAACTGCGCTTAGATTGTAGTTTATTGGTGTACCAAGAAAGGAAAGCAGCAGCTTTTTAACAATAGTTTTTGTCCATCTCGCAGGATGTTACGTGGCTCTTATCATTTCTGCACTTCATCCCAGGGTCGGTGTTCATGACGGATCTTTCATACGTGGAGTTCTTGGATAGGGTTCACACATCTGAGATTAAACTCCACAAGCAAGGACTATGGGACGTACCACACCCCTGGCTCAATCTCATGGTTCCCAAGTCTAAAATCCATGATTTCGACGCTCAAGTCTTCAAACACATTCTCCGCAACACCAGCAGCGGCCCCATTCTCATTTACCCCATGAACCGCAGCAAGTAATACAAACTTCCTCTCCTCCTTCAATGGGTTTCTTTTCACTATATTTGTTGGGTCTCACATAGATGTTCAATAGTTTGAAGTACTTGTAGATCATTATTTGTTGGGTCTTAAAGATAGGGAAAGATGGGGTAGAAAATAGCTAGATTTAAGATAGTTGTAGATGAAAGAGAAATATGAGAAATCTCTAACAGATATAAGTTGCAGGTGGGATGAAGAAATGTCAGCAGTGACACCAGAAGAGGAAGAGGATGACATATTCTACCTGGTGGGGTTGTTGCGGTCGGCGCTGCGTTCTGAAACAAGAGGAGGACCCAACAGCGAGGAGTTTCTAAGGGACCAAAACGAACGAATTCTAGAGTTCTGCAACAGGGCAGGAATGGGTGTGAAACAGTACCTTCCTCAATACAGCAGGGAGAGGGAGTGGAAGAAGCATTTTGGCAGCAAATGGAAGAAATTCTCAGAATGGAAAGCAGCATACGACCCAAGCGCAATTCTAGCGCCTGGGCAGAGAATTTTCCCAAGCCCCCCCGCTAGATCCCCGCTCGCATTATAATATGAGTTATAACATAATCTTGTAATGTAATCATCATACCTGTAAATACGAAGTATAGCCGATTTTGTCAGTCTTGTCTGGCATCGCTGGCAAGAGGATAATTAATATTATACAATGACAGAGAGGGGGGAGAGAGAGAGGGAAGGGAATATGAAGATTTCCTTTGCAGGTCATTCTTTTTCTTCCCACTTGAGAGCATTACGTGAAACCCGTGCACATGTGACGCCAGTCAATGATTACGGTGAAGTAGTGGGAAGCTGCCAGTTTGTTTCTACTGCTGAAATGTTTTGCTTTTAGCTAGGGTTTGCTAGCACTCTGTGACTGCTGCAGAGAATCATATATACCTATGTGTGTGTTTTATCACATGTAATGAAATCTAGTCAAAGAAATCTGTCTTTTTTTCTTGAAATCGACGCGTGTGGATGTTTTTCAATGAAAGCAGGAGTGGAAGAATAATAATACACACGCAAGAATGATGTTGCAGATTCATATATTCATAAATTCATGTTCATGCAAGAACATTACAAAATAGGTACTTGCCGTGTGGGAATAGAATTAATATGGGAATGAATTATTTGGGGGAGCGTGTGGAAGTGGAGAGCGATTGGTGCATTGTTACTTGCGAGCTCCTGCTGACAAAGGAAAGAAGAATGAAAAATGAAAAATGAAAAAATGTAGTTGAAGGCATTCATTCAGTTTTGTTGTCAAACTGGACCACCAGATCTTGATGCATATGACCCTGAATGAAAGGGATTGTTGTATTTTAATAAGTATAAAAATGGGTGAAGTGGAGCGCCACGGAACTCATTCCACCATCTCAGACAAGTCACATTATTATCTGGTCCAGTCCACCACCATACACGTTGCTCATACGTAACAAGCTCAATAAAAAACCCCAGTTTAATATTTTATCACATCCACATCGACCACCATTATTATTATTATTATTATTATCTCAAATCAGTCACTCCTCCCGTCAAAACAAGTACTCAAGTAAACCATTTTGACACGTTCAAACTTCCCTCTTATAGATTGGAAGAATTCTTTGTATAGAGATACTAAACAAATTGAGCTAGAATTCTAATTTGAAGGGGAGGAGAGAGAGTTTGGAGCAAAACCAAGATTACACGCAAGTAATGTAGCTTTTAAAAAGATGTGTTTGTTTATGGAATTGGGAAATAAATTTCACAAGCAAAACAATGGAAAAAGTTGTTTTTTTCTTAATTTGGAGTCCATGTAATTAATCTATGTGCTTTCGTGAAACCGAGATCAATACATATATTCTATGAATCATAATATATTTGGATTCAATTTAATCAAATACAATTTCATACTTATTTCTATATTTGATAAATGTATTTCTATTAAGTGTTTTAGTCATTATATTTGCAATCCATTCATTATTAGGACAATAAAAAAGGTAATATCTTTATTATCAATGCTTAGGATTAAGGTTGATGGTGTTTGCAATTCCATGGCTCATATAACTATGTTTTTGTCCCACTTTATGTTTAGTTTCTATCTTGCTCACTTTTTGGCAATAATTTGATTGCCTCTTATTATATAATTCATTTTTTTTTTTTCAATAAAAAAGTAGTTGGTAGATGTAACAATGAACTTTAAGTTGTTTGGCTATGGTATGACGTTTCTAGAGGACACATGGCTAAAATTAGGGGGATGGGAATAGTAGCAGAGGCTACAGGTTGAATGTCTATTGCTTTTGATATTAAAAAGAAAAACAATTACACAATTTTCTTTACATATGCAAAGCAACTTTTTTATTCTCTATATTGCATGAAGCACAAGAGAAGAGCATACTAATGGTTAACAACTTAGAGTGGAGATGTCAGATAACTTCTCAAGACCTCTATTTAAAGATCACAGATGACCCAGAGATCTCATAACACCAAATCTTTTTGACAATTTGAAGATTTCCTAATTATCATTCAAGAGTAAAGTTGGTGTATTTGGATCATATTGTTTTACAACTTCTATTAGTAGTTATCATGTTATATTATATATTTGTATGTTATACTTTGTAATGAAATGACCCATAATGTAAGAGTAAGAGTATATTGAGTTGTACATCAAGGAGTATAAATTCATCTAGTTTGATCACACTCAATATACATAATAAGATGAACTATATAGAGTTTCAATAAAGATTCCCCAAAAAATGACATAGAAAAATATATTTTGCAACTTATCAATCTTCTTGAGGCTTTTACACACACACACACACACACACACACACACACACACACAAGAGGGGGGTACTACAAACCACAAGATTGATCATGTACTAGTAAGATAATTTAAACTACCCAATAGTTGATAATACATTAGAGGTGAAGTAATGTTAGCTAAGTTCAATCCCAACTTTCATAGATGTAGATGATGAATTTCACATGTACATTTAAAACCATTATAGAATACATTTACCACAATTAGTTTGAAAAAAAACTTTCTTATGTCAAAATTCTACACTTGAATAATTATGTAAGGCCTTGAGAGTAGTCATTTAAAAAATAGAATAAAAATAAAATTCAACCTTTCAACCAACATGGCTCCACTATTATTGATGGAAAAAAATCAACATATATAACCAATACAATTTTTTTCACCTCCATTTTTTTACATAGGCATTCAAGGATTAGAATAGCTCCTTTTAAATCTAGAATCTTGAAGTTGTTTCAATCAATTTTTATGTATACCAATCTCTAAAAGTCTACTTAATTCAATACAAGGACTTAATCAACTTACAAATAAATATTCTTGTTAGAAATTGAAACCCTTTTGGTTACCATGAAGATCACCTTGGCTAAATCTAACACTCAAATACACAATTTTGATGTCTATTTGATAAAATATCTATCAAAATTGAACGACGATAAAAATTATCACTGAAAGGTTTTCATCATTATAAGTATGGCCAAATGTATAATGCCCAAACATTACTAAGGGCGTTAATTATGAAAATAGACCTCACAAACCTTTTTTGATGAATAGGTGTCAAATTTATCATTTATCTAAAATAATATTAAAAAGTCACAAAAAGGTGGGTGTATATAAAATAACATGCTTGAAGTCCAAAATGGGCTAGATCTTGGATCATAAAACATATAAAAAAAACTTGCTAGTGGCAAAAAGATTAACAAATGAGGGAGGAGGTGGGTATCAATGACACTATATACCCCATACATCAATAGAGTTCAAAATACATGTGGGAGAGTCCTAACCCTTTTCATATTTACCCTTATATTTATCTTCATTGATAGAAGGAGCTAGTTAAGGAATTTTTTGAAATCAAACTAGATAATTGGTCTACCAGAAGACCACTTGGAAGCTCCCCATATGGGAGGTAGCGAGGAAAAGCATCAATGATTAGTATGCAACCAACCCTATTATTCACAGTCCCTATCATATCTAAAGGATAAGACTATGAATGAATAACACAATTGCCACAAGTAGAAAGACTAAATCTGTCAACCCTTGTAACGAAGCGAGAAAGATTGGGAGGAGCAAAATATGATAACTCAATCCATACTAAACGAGACATTATATTAGTGGTAGAGAAGCACCTAAAGGTGAGCACTTCTAGTGCACATTTATTAAATTGCTCTCGATATATAATAACATGCATCAAAATAAATATAATGAGTTTAGACAAAAAGTAAAATGTGGTGGTCAACATATAAATTAGAAAATTTATTATATAATTTCTATGTCATCACTTTGAAATCATACCGAATCTTATTTTATTTGCGAGCCCAATCCCCTAGGAGAGCCATATCCCAACAGAAAGGGTCTAGTTGAAAGTGCTTGAAAAAGTCATAAATCCAAGTGTAGAGCTTTTTAGCTCTAGGAAGTAACCAAACTTAGAGGTTCTAAAAGACTTTAGCTACCCACAAAATGGAAATAAGAATCTTGAATGCCCAAATAGGAAAGCTTTGAACGAATAGAAAGATCTTTAAAATTACATGAATAAAAGTGGACTAACTTTAGTTCCACAAAAGTCATCAAGATGGTGTGAAATATACATTTTTGGACTAAATCCAATGATTATAAATATCATCTTTGGTTTTTGTTATCCCCAAGAGGTGTTGGAAACATATGTTTGGTTGTTATTGCCTTTTGTCATCAATGTAAAACACTATGTTTTGGAGGTGTTTGCTTAAACACTGTGGTCTAGAGGTATTTATTGAAGACGTGTTCTTGTTAGGAATAAGGTGTCTCAACCTTGTATATTTCCTTACATTTGATATTATTTGTTTTGTAATTAATTGTTTGCAAATAATGTATTTAAGTTTGATATCCATTCTGTCATTTAGTTGAGTGGACATGTTGTTTTTTCACTCCACTTGGAAGATGACAAGGATGATCAAACTTGGTCTAGGTGGATCTAGGCATCCCATTCTGTGGTAGAGGTTATTTGCCAAATGTCGACACTTTGGATAATGTGTAAGGTAATCATGACTGAAATGATTATGATGGATTCCTATGACGGTCATTAATATTTGTAAGAGCTAATTGTGAAAGATTCGATGATGGGTGAAGACATGCAAGACATGTGGCAACTGATCATGTTGAGTACTATACACTCTTCTGCAATGCGTGGGGTTCAAAATTTTTTTTGGGGTTCTTATTTTTCTAGAGAGTGGTAAACCCTAATACAGTTATCTTTGGAAGTTGCCCTAAAAAGGGAAGCACGTGATATAAGCATTTTTTAGGGTTTCAAATCACAGAGTGAAGTTAGTGTATTGTTGGAATGTTGTTATGCTGCCGGATTCGTCTTCAAGTGTCGATTTATCTCTTGAAAGAACTTGCATTGCAAGTGTATTGTAAACAGCTATAGTTTTGATTAATACATTGTGCAGGTTTTGGAGTGCTGGGGTTTTTTACTGAAAGGTTTTCCCCAGGGTAAATCATTGTGTCATTCTCATTTTTCTATGTATGCATGTTATTGTATTATCATTTTGTAATTGATAAGGGTTAAATCTAAATTTGCACGATCCTCTTCTCAGGAGTTTAGCGTAGGGAACTGTTTTCCTCACACTTAGTTTCCTTTCAGTTGGTATCAAATCTTGGCTAGTTTTGGTTCTATTTGTTAGGGTATGGGTTTTTTGAGCTAATCTCCAGTTCAGTGGGAGTATTGTTGCAGAGTATTCATAACCTTATTGCAGGAAGAGATGGCAGGTTCTTCATACAATAGAATGGAGGTGGAAAAGTTCAGTGGCACAAACTTTGAGTTGTGGAAACTCAAGATGGAAGACATGCTTGTAGACCATGATGTATGGGAGACGGTTGCAAATGATATCAAACCAGTAAACATGCCTCAAGAAGATTGGGATCTCAAGGATCAGAAAGCTAAGGGTCTCATTAGACTCTGTCTAGCAGATTCTATTCTCCTGAATGTTCTCGAGGATAAGACCGCAAACAAATTATGGACAGGACTTGGGTCTGTGTATCAGGCCAAGTCCTTGGTGAGTAGATTGTTCTTGAGAAAGAAGCTATATTCTCTGAGAATGGAGGAAGGAGGATCCGTTGCAGATCACCTGAATGCATTTAACATGCTGATTGCATAGTTGACATCAACCGGTGTCAAGTTGGAGGAGGATCGATGTATGACCCTTCTATGTTCCTTGTCAGATTCATGGGACCATCTTGTGATGGCCCTTGGGAGTACTATTGTCACTTTCCAAATGGATGATGTGGTGTCTTTGTTGTTATCTGAGGAGATGCGAAGAGAGACCTCTGATTCAACCAAGGAAGCCCTTGTTGTTTGCGGTAGATCCAAAGACAGAGGAAAGAAAAATGACAAGAAGTCTGAAAAGGGTAGATCCAAATCCCGTGGGATATCTAAGACTCCTGGAAAGTATAAGGAAACATGTTGGAACTGTGGTAAGTCTGGGCACTTTCGTAAGGACTGCAAAGAGCCAAAGAAGAAGAAGAAAAGCCCAGATTCAAATTCTGATAAATCTCAAGAAGATGGCGATGCTTTTGTCGTAGCCTTGGCCACCCATGCATCTGACGATGTGTGGCTGATTGACTCGAGTGCTTCTTTTCACATGACCTCTCATCAAAGTTGGTTCTCAAAGTATCATGAGTTCAATGCTGGGAAGGTGTACCTGGGTGATGATTCTCACTTAGAGATAGTTGGACAAGGAAGAGTCACTGTCAGATTCCCTAATGGATGAGTAAAGGGGATCAACTGGGTAATTCACATCTTGGGTTTGGCACGAAACCTGTTATTTTTAAGTATGCTGAATGATGCAGGTGTGTAAGTTGTTTTTTTGAAAGATGGATGCAAGATGATTAGAGGAGCTATGGTGCTCACGAAAGGTACTAGGAGAGGTACCCTATTTCAGTTGGATGCTTGCACTTCACAGTGTAATAGTTCTTCTGTCTCAAGGAAGAGAGCAATAGTCACTTCATCTCCACCATCTGAACTAGCAGTGAAGAAGTCTGTGGTAATGGGTTCTGATGGTAGTGCAACAAGTGTACCTAAGGGTGCTAACACTTTGGAAGGCAAACTTCCTGCAGAAAAGACAATGTTGTGGCATATGAGATTTGGCCACATTGGTGAGAAGGGTCTCAGAACTCTGTTTATGGTAAGAAAAATTGTGTTCAGTTTTACTCCAGTTCTCACAAGTCTTCTAGTATTTTGGATCTTATCCATTCAGATGTGTTTGGTCCTGTTAAAGTTCCTTCACTCTCCAAATCTATATATTTTGTATCTTTTATAAATGATTACAGTAGAAGGACATGGATTTATTTTCTTAAAAGAAAGACACAAGATTTCAGTCAGTTCGAGGAATTTAAAGCTCTCATAGAGAATCAGACTGGTAAAAGAATTAAGTGTGTGAGAACTGACAATGGTGGTGAGTTTTGTTCGGCAGAGTTTGAACAGTTTTGTAAAGAACGAGGGATCGAGAAGCATAAGACAACTCCTTATACCCCACAGCAAAATGGAGTTGCAGAAAGAATGAAAATGACACTGATGGAGAAGGCTAGGAGTATGCTTAGTGGAGCTGGCCTCGAACAAAGGTTTTGGGCTGAAGCTGTGGCCACTGCTTTCTATCTGGTTAACAGATCTCCTACATCAGCTCTTGTTGGTAAGACACC
>MU228492.1:1421394-1448901 GCA_018584345.1 Thuja plicata | reverse complement strand
TAGTTGCATTCTAACAAGTGCATCACATCTAAAATCCTTTTGTAGAAGGTGGACTTAACCGTTCTTTCCAAATCTCTTAACAGAGTGCACACTTAACAGTGTTGCTAAAGCTTCAAACGAAGTAGATATTAACAGGTCTCCACTGTAATACTCCTAACAGGGTAGGTCATTAGAAGCGACCAAATTGTAAGCCTTAACCGGCCCCTTCTTATCTGCAAATAGTGAAGTTTGTGGGTAACAATCCCCACCGCAGTTTTTACTTCCTTAACATGAGTTTTCGGCGATATCATATCTTGTGTCATGTGTTATCTATTTTCATGAATGTTTCTATTATTGTTACATATCAAAAGAATGTATGATATGATTACATATGCATAAAGAAAGATGAACAGTTAGATAAGATAAAATACAAACTGATGACTAAGGGTTAATGGGCTAACCAAGAAAAGTTTTAGAGGTACTGATTCACCCCTCCCCTCTCAGTACATCATCTCAACATAATTCCAACAATGATAACCTATGTTTTCTAACTCAATGTAATGAAAGTTGGGTATGGAAAAAAGGTTAGGACACGTGAACTTTGATAACATGATCAAGATGAGAAAGATTTAAGTTGTTAGATTTTCCAAAAGTTGTCAAACCTAATGATATTGTTTGCGGAGAATGTCAAATTGGAAATCAAACACGGAGGACTTTCAAAAATAAGGAATATTCTTCTAGCGAACCTTTACAATTGATTCATACTGATCTTTTTGGACCAACAATAAAAAAGGACTCAATGGAGAAAGGGAATTTGTGTTATTAATTTATGATTACTCTAGGACGACTTGGGTTACATTTCTAAGAGAGAAGTCTAAAGCATTAAAAAAATCAAAATATTTAAATCAATGGTAGAAAATTAATTAGATTATAATATTAAGTGTTTAAGATCTGATAAAGGTGGAGAGTGAATGATCACATTCTCCAAGTTGAGGAAAATGTATTACCAAATATAGGTCATGACCCAAATCATGAAGAGCACCTCCACTAAAGATCAGAATGAAGCACGAGCCTCAAGGGAGGTTGGCTATGAGCATAGGAACATTGTACAATGAGCCACATGGGATATCAAATCAAGGAAACAGTTCACAAGATTAGGAAGCTCCATCAAGCCATGAAATGTGAAGAACAAATAGGTCTAATCCAGATTCAAATATATCTCCACTAAGAAGAAATAGATCGAGATGTGAACCCAAACATAGATCAAACATGATGTCAAAAACATGCAAGAAGGTTCGCACAAGAAAATGAGCCAACTCGAAGGAATGCCATAGAAAACACAAAAGATGACATAACAAGAACAATTTTTTTTTTTTTTGGTTGATGCAAGATCACACTTCTACCAGGGATGCTCCTACATCAGACACCCTAGGTAGGAAAAGATGTTCCATAAGATATAGATCCCATGATCATTCTTGATCTAAATGCCTTATTTATCTGCAAATTTCTTCCTCCTTACCTCTTTTCTTTACTCTGTTGGATCCTTCAACTTCTTCTTCTCTTCATCATCTTTTCCTTGTATCATATCTACACACGGTAGTAAGGAATATTTACTACCATTTCCTTACTTCTTCTCAACTAATCTTCTGCACGATCTCAGTTTATCTACAACCAAATCTCTCTATTGCATAACTTTACCTCTACTACCATCCAGTACTACTTTTCTATGAGATCCTACCACAAGATCCTTCTTCAAATTCACATCGATCTCTGGTATAACCTCTACATTCTTCTTCTCAGCACTACAACTCTTTACAATACTCAAGTTTCTCACTCATTTCTCTTTTTCCTTCAAGGAAGCCAAAGTAAACTTCTTTCAATCCTTCTCTATAGTAACCAGGTTTCTTCTACAATCATAGATAGCTCCTCTTTCATCCTACCAAGGTATTCCTAATAGAACATGACAAGAACTCATAGATAAAACATCACACAAGACTTAATCTCTAAAAGGGCTAATATTAAGGTTCACCAAGAACTTCTCTTTCACCTCCACTAATTGATCATCTTGCAACCAACTTATCTTATGTGGACAAGGATTTCTAAGCCTCTTCAAACCAAGTTTCTCTACCATTTCTTGAGATACCATGTTATCAGTACTTCCACTATCTACAATAACCTTACAACACTTACCTCCTGATTTGTATACAGTCCAAAAAAGATTCCTCCTTTGTATATTTTTTTGTCTCATCTCTGTTATGCTCCATCAAGACAATCCTAATCATAGGAAATTATCCCTTCTTCAGGTCTATCTCATTCAGTGCTTTAGTTACCTACTCCTCATGTGCTATGTAGTTATTTTTACCATTGTATTTACTAGATCCCTCAGAACATTCAAAAGATCTATGTCCAGTTTCTCCACACTTGAAACATTTACCCAAGAATTCTGTTTTGCCACTTCCTCTTCTTTTTGCCTTCTGATCTAATTCTTTACTCCACTTAGATCTTGATTCTTCTTCATTTTCTTTCTTCTCCTTTCTGCTACTCACCTGCTTATCTTTTCCTCTGCGGTTAATCTATTGTCTTCTCTATATTTTATCTTCTACGCTTAGAGCATATTGGCAAGCATCCTCAACAGTGGAAATTCTCTGCATACTCATCTCATCCTAAATTTTAAATCTAAGGTCATTTATGTATCTAGCCACCTTTGCCCTATCCATCTCTTGATGCCTAGATCTAATCATCATCTTGTAAAATTCTTCGTTATACTCTTTCACACTCATTTTCTTCTATTTCAAGTTCTAAAACTTCTTGAATGAATCCAACTTATAGTCTCCTAGAATAATTTTAGCCTTCAATATTTTAACCATCTTCCTCATTCGGGTAATTTTCTTCTTTCCATTCTCCACTCTTTCTCTCTGCTTGACTCTTTTCACCATAGAGAAGCATGTCCTTTCAACTTAGTTTGTGCCAATCTAACCCTCTGTGGATCCATAATATCTTCAAACTCAAAGTAGTCCTCCAACTCTCCAATCCAGTCTATTAAGTCTTCTAGATTCAATGTGCCCAAAAATTTAGAAACCTCCACTTTATGAATTTGACTTAGTTGTGTCACTACCC
This sequence comes from Thuja plicata, assembly GCA_018584345.1. NCBI lineage: Eukaryota > Viridiplantae > Streptophyta > Pinopsida > Cupressales > Cupressaceae > Thuja > Thuja plicata. The sequence goes on along the minus strand of MU228492.1, from coordinate 1,445,805 downwards.
TCATCAATATTTCTTCTCTCTCATATATTGGTCCTTCAGCTTGCGAGGCTTACCCCATCCCGTCATATCTTAACACTATTTTTTACTTGTTATGCTCTTCAGTTGACATTATTTTTTATATAGTTGGACTATTGGGACACATGTATTTCTTTAAGGATATGTTGAATCCTTTGCTTGTATGCAGTACATAATTATGTAATCATGATACCTATGTGATACTCTATGTTAGTCATGCAAATTTCCATTTATGATTTAGTTTTGATGATGTAGTATATTGAATTAGTATGTAGATATTATCATTATGTAAATTGGTTTAGGGAAATCATGTTATGCTTATTTAATTAAATGTAGATTTAGTCCATGTGTGGCTTGTTTTTGTTTATATGTTGTTCTTTGGCTTCTCCTTCTGGGCTATTCCATTATCACCCCACTTATGGAGAAGAGCTCTTGGAGATCTTCTTTTTGTTAAACCATGAAAGGGAATTTTTTTGTTGAGCTTGTGAGTGTTCAAGTTTTGTGTATTCCTATTTGTATCCATGTTTAGTTCTGGATCCCCAAGCTCAAGGGCCTAGGTTGGGAGGTGAGCCTCCGTGGTCAACCTATTACTATCACGGGATTTCAAATGGAGCTTGGAGGATGTATGAGCATTCTTGAACTTTAATTGGCAATGAGAATCGAGTATTCCTTTGTTATAATCCATCCTTTGCAATAAAGATTGCATTTCTTGTATATTTTAAAGCTTGGAAAAATTATAAAACTTGTATTTGGAATGACTATGAAAAGGTTGACAATCAAAGAAATTTATCTTAATCTTTGCATTATTTGTGTCGATGAAATGATATGAAACATTGCTACACATAAAGTAATGGAAACTAAATTGCACTATAGTGAGAGGTGTTAGAATGAATTTAGAATAATTGAGAGGGGGGGTGAATTAGTTATCCTCAGGTCCAGATGTGCCCATATAAAACTTTATACTAGTTCAACAACTTAGATTTTCTCGGCAGCAATAAACAACAAAAGTGTGCAGTTTACTGTACTAATGAAATAAGCTTACAGAAACTTAACAGTAAAACACAACATAAACATTCACACATTTTGACACCATGATTTAACATGGAAACCCAATATGGGAAAAACCACCAGTAACATGCTAACAAAATTTCACTCTTATGAAGTGAGCTCTGTTAGGAGCCAACCCTGTTAAAGGTTACAAAACACACTGTCAATGTGACCTGGTTAAAGGATTTAATCACCCTGTTAGGAGTGCCCTTGTAAGAGGACTTAGAACATTCCAATCTGAATGTCACCTTGTTCAAAGGATTTATACAATGACTTTTAGGTCAACCTGGTTAAAGGATTTGAACTGATACAATGGTTAGAAAGTAATCAACAGGTGTAATCTGATACATACAACTTACTTTGCAAATCCAGATCCAATTTCAGCTCTAATGCTAATTCATTGAGTGGCCTCAATTTTCATCTCAAACTTCAGATCTGCTTGGAAATCCATCAAGCAATCTCTCTGCTTCTATGTTCAGCCTTCTCTCCTAGGTCTTTCCAATCAGTCAATTAACCATGCAATACTCTTGCATACAACTTCTCCTTACACTTGGATACATAACAATAACCTCAGTAGGTTATGTTATACCTCTTCATCTAGGACAGATAGATCTTTTGACGCTTAATAATGATCATAGATCTTATGTTAGGTCAGATCAAACGGATCTTTCCATCATTACATTTAATTTACTTCTCCAATATAGTCATTAATTAAACATTGAATCCATGTGCTAATAATGGTTTCCCATGCATTAAATGTGTGTGGACCAATCTTAATTAACAATGCATATCCCAATAAAATCAACTATGTCAGCCAGAGATCTCAAATCTTATCAATTACTAAAATACTGTTGCTCGGCTTTCTTTGTCTCCCTCAGAATTTCACTGGCGCTCGACATCATCTTTGCTTTTCTCGGCATCACCTTTCACTTTCCTCGACATCGACCTTATAGTGAACTGTCAGTGAAAGATAAACAACATATCACTTTGCCAAAATGCCAAATGATCAAGTACCTTGGTGTATACTCATAACTCAACCATTTACTCGGTCTTCTTGTTATCCTATTCCTCAAATATTCATCAATCAATAGATATGGTATTCAAACATACAACAATAGTCTCACCAGTTAAGGTTTGACATCAATGACAAAATAACAATTATCTACATTATAGAAATCTTTCCAACAATCTCCCTCTTTGGCATTGATGGCAACACTAAATTGTAAAACAATAATTTCCAACCAAAGTTACCATATAATCCAAAAAGTGCGTGTGTTCCTTGATATGAACAAATCTTCATTAATGTCTTTAGCTTCATTCTGATTCTCATCTGTAAAATATTACTCCCTCTGCATCTGTAATCATACTGATATCTTTTTGTGTCTATTCAGCTCCCTCTTTAAGTAATATCTCCCTTGTATATGTTTTTATCAATAATCTATTTTAGCAATATGTTGCCCCACTTTTGGTCCATATACCTTTTAGACAAAAGTGAGTGTTTAATGTATAGTAGTGGTCTTGAAAGCTTTTTGTTAGTCCTGAGTCTAAGTCTAGAAATCTTTCCCTTAGGCTAAGGAGCCTTTACCAGATTTTTCCAAATTGCCTTCTCTTTTGTGAACCGGAGGGTTTTTGTTTATGAGTTCATGTTTTCATTGGGTAGGTTAAGTTCCCAATCTGGTAAAGGCCATGGTTCAAAGATTTCTAACATCAGTGTTACACACAATGGAAGTATGTAGCCATAATCCTTCATTTTGTAGCTTAGTGAAGAATCGGGCTCGAGCTTCTCCACTGGCAGAAAAGTATCAACAGAGTGCATCCTTCACCGACAACTACTAAGTGATGTCCCAGAAAGAAGTATAGTTCTAAAATGGATCCTTTGGGCTTAAGAAGGGCTGTTATGTCTAGCTTACACATCTACAAGCCAAAGGGAATGATTCAATAGAAAGAAATTGAGGAAATCAACCAAAGGCAAAAAAGGGGAAAATGGCTTCTCCCCTACTCCTACAGGCGGGTTTTGGCCCACGGAGTATGTTTTTCGCAAAACCATTTAAATGAAGCGATTTTGAGGAAGAACCTGTATCATAAAGAATATGAGATATAAAGAAGACAAACAAAATTGACACATGCCATTTTGGCATCCTGATAGACCAAATTTCTCCCTTGGCGGATTTTTGAACCGAGAGCACTTCTCCGCCCAAAGGACAAGCGGAAAAGTGATTTTCTGCTACCTCAGAAAAGTTACCGTTGTGGTTACTAAAAGTGAAAAGACATTTCTTAATGGCCCATAAAAGCAAGGTAATTAATTCAAATAAAGCCATTTTACTTCATAACGGGCTTTTTCATTAATGTTGGGGTCTTTTCATTCATGTGGTGTGGGAAGTCGACCATTAAATGGAAAGAATTCAAAAGTTATAAAATCAGTTGAAAGTTGCGAACGAGAGCTACCATTTGTTTGCCAAATTGTTTTGAATTCAAAGTCTCATATTTTAGCTATTCCTTGCTCCTGCATCCCTAAGAGATGCTTCTAAATTCCAAATATGAATCATCAGAAGCATGGCTTCCAGATTCATGGGATTCGATGGAATGAACGACATTACTTCTAAATGGTATAATATTTTGGATACATCTCTGAAGTTCTTTGACATGCAGAACTTCTAGAACAGATTAAAAGTGGACCAGATACATCCTATTACGGAGAAGTTGAAGGAGAGCAGATTAGTTGAGGTGGCTGGTTTTCTGGTGGCTGTTCAAGCCCTAGAATTGATCTAGGAATGCATCACCTGATACAACCCATATACCAGGAAAATTATCTTGCCGAATGATACCGTGCCGCTATCTATTGATAGGGAATCATTCTAGAACTCGCTTTGCATCCCAGAGAAAGCTGAGTATTCAGAAATGACATACAGTCGAATGGTGATTGAATATATTGCCAAAAAGTCAGTTTGGAAGGAGATAATGAAAGCATGGTTGCAAGAATCCAAGAGCGCCAAAGGGAAGCTACCAAAGACATTATACGAAACTAATCTAAAGCCAGAGATCGTTGGCATTCTGGTGTTACTCCACAGGATTAGAGGTGAGAGTGAGGCACTCAATTTTGTTGATCATCACTTCTTCTTGGTTTAGGTAATCTGTTCCCAACATCACTTCATTGATTGGGTGCTTATGGTAAGTGAGAATCTCTCGGAGGCCCTAGATAGAGCTAAACGCCAGAATGGATTTTACCTATCTTCAGTCCTCTTATATATTTTGGCTACACTCCAAATTTGGCCATGTCTTCCCAGATTAGAGGAATTTCCTGATGATGTCAAAAGTTATGAATTTTTCCCCTCTTTACAATTGCATAACAGTTATGCTGAGTATCTTTGGGTTAATGATGCTTTTACAATGAGATTGTGCAGGGAGTTACAAGGTTGTTCAGAAAGGAGATTCTCCCCTGAAGCCATAGCTTTCATCATCCAACTTGGATTCTATTTTATTCAATTTAGAGGTTTCTCATATCTTCGTCTTGTAGGTTTTGATAATTTCCTTTGAAGCTGCCTAGGTATCCTACTGATATGATCGTGCTGATCAAAGTAATGAGGCAAGCACTCCAAGTGAATTTACTTTGTGTTGAGGCTAAGAAGAAGGGATATGACTTCCCCTTGACCATCAAAGCTTACAGTTGCGCGTCCTGGTCAGAGGTGAAGAATGTTCTCAAGACATTCTCAAAGAGGTCTTATTTGGAAACATACGATGTCTTGAGACCACAATATGACCCAGTCAACTATGCCATGGATGTATTGCAAATGAGTCATGCAATTCATCATCTACATGATATTGAAGACTACTGGGCTAATTGTAAAGATGATTTGGAAAGAAGAGAGAGATTCTATGCCCAGTTAACTATTGAACAAATCAAGAAGTTCAATGGTAACATTGTAATAAAGGGGCTAGAAGATGATGGCAATCATATGTATGATGATACATATCTAGAGGAGATAAAGCTCACCCCTGTCATTTCTGAACCTATGCTGGACCAAGCCATTAGCGATTTGCTGACTCTAATGGGGGGTATCTATAAAAGAACATAACAATGGGTCAAATGGACTACTTGAAGGAAGAGATTAGAAAGGAAGCCTCCTACTCAGCGAACCCCAGCAAAGGATACTGCTGGTACTGCAACCACTTCATCGGTAACAATTCCAACCATTGTTAAAGGATCAACCCAGTCGGTGGGAGGAGGTGATGAACCTCCTGAGAAAACAATCACATTGGAGAAGACTTGTGGAGAAGGTCCACTCCCAAACATCAAAACAATAAAGGAGCTCACCAAGGATGTAGAACTAGAGAAGTCGGTAGAAGCAGTCATAGTAGATGTACCAGTTGACACCCCGACCCAGGATTCTCCCAGGAGAGGGTCTCCCATCATAGTGGAAGTAGGTGAAGATACTCCTTCAACCATAGAATTAGAAGGAGAGGCCAGGAAGAAACATAAGGTCACTTCAGTAGCCGAATTGGTATCCTCTTCTCCTACTTTAGTAAATCCATTTGCTTTGAGACCAAAGGCTACACCTCTAGTCATCAAGAAATTATTCATTGAGGAGTTGGTTTCTGCCAACAAAGTCACTAGCACAGATTTATGGATAGAACATACTCTGGAATGCAAGAGAAAGAGGGTGGAAGAAGGGGCTTCCAGCAAAGACACTCTATCATGATCCTTTCAGCCCAAGGCCGCTATGAGCAAACAGAATAAAGTGAAGATAATGTCTACCCTAGGTCGTGATCTTGAGACTGGGCACTTTACCATGCAAGTGGCCAAGCCAACTAAGGAAGGTAGATTCGAAGATATGAATACTTTGGATTTTCAGTTGTAGTCATTTGATATGGGCTTGGCTTGTCATGACACCAAGGTGGATTGGTGGAAGCCTACCAATGTAGTGATAGAAGAGGAGCTCAAGGAGCTCAAGACTATCAAAGTTCAACTTAAGGCAAAAGTGGCTAAGTTGACCAAATTCATCAGGCAACTCCTCACTTTGATTGCAAGTGTTCCTAGCACCCAAACCACCTTTGATCCCAGTGTTCGGAGAACCAAGCCATTCTAGCTAGGTTGCAAGAAGACCGACATTATGGACAGATTGGTAAATGGTGGATTGAGAGGCTCGAGTCTTAGGGACTAGCAGTGGTTGAACAACTAGGTAACACCCTTCTAAGGTTGGAGGTAGAAAGAAATAATATTGCTACTAACTTATAGACCCTCACATCAGAAAGGGTGAAGTGTCAGGAATGTATAGTCATGCTGCATGTGGCAGTAAAGTTGAAGACTAAAGAAGCTCTAAAAGCTAAGATTTTAATGAAAGGAGATGAGCGTTTGATCGAATGGCTTTAGAGTCTAGAGTTTAAGATTGAGATGATCATCCAGGCTGAAGCATGATTGCAATAGACAGATGTCAAGATCAAAGAGGAGCAGAGCAAAGATTTTGAACTCCTCTTAGGGCTTCATAAAGAATCATAGACTAGTGGTTAGGGAAAAGAAATAATTAGAGTAGCCAATATGCAGTATTCATTTTTTGGTTATTTGCATAAACTGACAGAAGATTTTTCCTCTCATCTAGACAAAATACTAGAACTCTAGCAAAAGAGTGGATGCATTTTCAGAGAAACAGAGGAACTGAAAGATTGGACTAATGCCATTAAGATTCTTGCCAAGGAACATTCCTGGTGGGTCATTCGATACACTAACATCCACGTCAATAGGCATGAAGAACTCATTTGAGTCATTACAGCTGTTACATCCTATAGGGCTAAATTAGACAAGGGGAAGGAAATTGAAGCTTAAATAGATTCCCCCTTGTGCTATTTTTGATACTATTGTAACCGATAAATCTTTCAGTTATCATTTCTAGTTGGTGAAGTTGAACCATTTCGGTTCTCCCCTTTTCTTGTAATGGCCCAATCTGGGACTCTATATGTACTATTTCCAAAATCAATACAAAGGTCGGCTAAATTTTGGTGTGAAAGATAGCATTTTGTTGAGTCAAATTTGTATGTCTGAATACCATTGTTTTATCTATTCCATCTGCATTGCACTTATCTTTCTGTTGAATTTGGATGTTTCTTTGAAGTTGGATTTACAATCTATGTTTGAACCAGAGCTTTGTATTATGATTTGATACAATTAGCAAAAGTGGAAATTCGTTGTTATCTTAAGTTTGGGAAACATTCTTATGATATAGATCGATTCATTGTTGTTTCATCATTAGTCTTTAGTATTGCATCTACATTTTTAGTAGAAGTTCATGCATTACCAATTTTGGTAGTTAATCTGATTGATGAAATCTCAGGGTTGGCTAGATTTAGAGTGGGATTCATCCTGCCTGATCTATTTCCTGCCTAGGATTAGCTTGGTTTGCCTTTTCTGTTCTCGGGTTAAGAACATACCCCTGTTAGACTAGGAAAGAGAAAAATTCACTGAAAATCATTCATAAAAGGGAGCTGTACCTTTAAATTCAAAGGGAAATTAATTTTTTCAATAACAATTTTCCAACTGTTATATTCGATTGTTTTTAAGCATTTTGGGTAGTTTAGGGTTAATTTGAAAAGAACAATCTGTTTACTAACAGATTTTTGGCGACTCCGCTGGGGATACGAACAATCGTTACACCAGAAGCATATCATGAGGAAAGATGGTGCTTCCCCATGAAAATATAATCCCTATACTCCAACCAAATCTTGGTTTTCAAGACGATCAAGAGGACCTTAATTCCTCTCTGAACACTTTTGCTTGGACGAACAGGAGAAGCACCGAATATTACAGAAATGCCAGTCAAGTGCTAGAACAAGAAGAAGCTAGAGCATAAACACTTGAAAGGGCATTCCAAAGGAGAAATTAAAGAAGAGAATAGCACCAAGTCAAGCGTAAAGCTAGGCCACAGAATTAGTCAAAAATCTGGAGCTTAAAAGATTTCTCAGGAGCATAAAGAAAGAAGTACAAATCCAGTCTTTGAGAAACTTGTGGATATTAACTTTGCTCTGCTTGAAGTACCTCGTTGAAGAAATAGAACTAAAAAAATCTAGAGCAGACCTTCTTCACCCCCTAAGAAGTCTACTCATTTATCTACCACTTGCCAAGTGTAAAAATTACACGGAGTAGTTGCTCCCCTTGTTATCAATCTAACCCCTTATTTACCTTAAGTAAAAATGGCACTCCCTTGGGCTGCTAAGGTCAGACCCTTGCAATTAATAGCATATAATCCTCTTCCCTCAGGGTCTAGAAAGAATTTTCCTAAATCTTTGGGAGACGGGAAAGTATCTACAGATGAACATATTACTGCATTCTTACCTTCTGTCAATATTCTAGTACTACGAGAAGAGGATGTGGCCGTCAAATTATTTGTTGAGACCCTTGTTGAGGGCACTGCCGATTGGTTTCATCACTTGCCAAATTCTTCTATTACAGACTGGGCCTCCATGAGAGATGCTTTTGAAAGAAGGTTCAAGACTGCGGAAGATGAACATGCTCTCCTAATGCAATTAACCTCTATCAAGAAAGAGCCTTCTATTAGTATGAGAGATTTCATAGCTAAATTCAATAAGCTCGTAAATCGTATTCCATTGGGTAACAGGGCTATGGTGGGAAATTTGAAAACATTCTTTATAAGTGCTATGCCACCAGACATCAATTATGATCTAGGAAGAGTGAACCCCTCTAGTTTAGATGCTACACAGAGGAATGCCGTGGAACTTGAAGACCACATGATTTCATCTGGGAAATGGAAGAGAGAGATACAATCAAGAGCCAGTACTAGTGGTACCACATCATCTGATGAGATGATCCAAAAATTGTCAAATGAATTCATCGCCTTCAAAAGACAACTTCCTAGATTCAATAACCCTTATCAACGAAACTATCAAGAGAAACCTAGAAGGGGCAATGATGGGAGGAAAGCTGACAGTAAAGCACTATAGTTAATTGGTCCATCACAAAGACTAGCTATTGAAGCCCCCCCTAAAAGAGGGAATATGTGAACCTTTCATCTAACTACAGATAACCACGGATAAAGTTGCGCTGATGTAGCCCATGCTTGGCAAATGCTCCAGAATGATGAATGGAATGCTGGAGTCTCCGGAGCCGAACCAGATTCATACTCGCATGGCGACTCTGAAAATTTATATTTAGAGTATGAGTCCGATTCTAAACAAGGAGAAACATGTTATGTGACCCTAGATGGGACTTCCTATACAGTCTTGACTAGGATCCAGAAAGGTAAAGGTCCTACCTCTTCCCCCATACCTAAAAATAATGAGGTGTCTACCTCCAACTCGAAGGAAACCAATCAAGGCGTGAGAATTCTACAGCAAGGTAAGGAGAAGAGCTCTTTTGACATTATTCAATTCTGTAGAGACTCTCGAATTCAAATATCTCTCATAGATTATCTCAAGTCCAATCCTATAGAATTATAGAAATTAGTAGATTATTGTAATGAAGGGAATCAGAACCTAAACCAAAACGTCATGACTACTATAGAAAATGAGTCAATTTTTGTGGAGCCCATTGAGCAAGGTGAATAATTTGTGTTAGCTACTTTCCCAGGTCAGAAGCCTTATCCATTCTATGTGTCTTTATATATAAATGGATGCAAGTTTAACAATTGTATAATAGACTCTGGAGCCTCAGATAATGTGATGCCATCAACAGTAGCTAAAGCTTTGGGACTTACCCTTACTAAAGCTCATGGTAGGTGCTATTCTATGGACTCCAAGCAAGTACCTCTGGTTGGACAAATTAAGGATGCCCAAGTGGCTCTGGCAGCGCACCCTGAGAAGAAGATGCTATTAACAATTCTGGTTGCTGATATACCTACTAGCTACGGTTTGTTGCTAAGTAGGAGTTTCTGTAGAGTTCTAGGAGGGGAAATAAAGTTAGATTGGTCTCAAGCTTTAATTCTGGTGGGTAATAAAAAATTTAAAATGGTTTCGGAAGAGAAAGCTAAGTTTACAGTGCTGAAGTTAGATGATCCTAAAGCCCAAATTCTGTATCAAGAATTGGAATTTGGCAACTATATGCTATTTAATGATGATCACGATGAGGAAGTGAAACCAGGAGAATAGGAAAAGGAATTTTCCGCCAAAGAAGAGTCATCTCAAATCTGGACACTTGAATTTGTTGACAGTTGTGCTTTGTCAGGATCCGGTGCAGGTGTGGTCTTGATATCACCAGATGGATTATGTGAGCCTATGGATTATAAATTAGAATTTGGAAATACCAACAATATTGTTGAATATGAAGCCCTTCTTTTAGGAATCATCGCTGCAAAGGAAAAAGGTGTAAAGATTTTGAGAGCTTGTGGTGATGCAGAGCTTATCGTGCACCAGGTTAAGAACCAATACTCTGTTAAAAATCATAGATTAAAGAACTACACAAATAGAGTATGGGATGAGATAGAAATACTGGACGCATTCTTTATTGAATCAATGCCAAGAGAGTTGAATACCAAAGCGGACTCCCTGGCTGTGTCAGCTTCATTACTCCTTCCCCACTTGGAATTCAAAGACAAGAAGTACCAAGTGGAAGTCATGTATCGACAGTCTATACCCGACAATGTGGAAGATTGGCAAGTGTTTGAAGATGACAAGAATCTCCTTCTCTTTCTAGAGAGTGGTGGCGACTTCAACAAAAAGGTCCGTGGAAATCATAAAGGAGATCATCTAGATAAGCAAAAGGAAGATAAGTCAGATATTATCGAGTTGCAAGGTAATATCATCTCGCCCCATCTAGTTACTCTTAAAAACTCTTAAACAGGCACGACACTTTTGTGAAGAAGAAAAGAATCGAAAGAGGTCCTACTACTGGCAAGTATGAAGGAATGAATATTGGAACTGAAAAAGATCCCAAGATGATCAACATTGGGAAGTATTGTACTGAAGAAGAACGGAATGAGGCAAGGAAAATATTCCTAGAATACTCGGACGTTTTCACCTAGAGATATGAAGACCAGAAAAGTTTTATGGGTGGGAAATTCAAGCATCAAATCCCCTTAAAACCTAAAGCTACCCCGTTCAGGAAAAAGCAAAGGAACTATAATCCAACATTTGGGGATGCAATATTCAAGGAAGTAGATAAAATGATTAAAGCAAGGATCATCTATCCTATACACCACTCTACCTGGGTGGTGAACATAGTGCCTGTGAGGAAGAAGAACGGAGAGATAAGAATCTGTGTAGAATTCAAAAATCTTAACCAATCTTATTTGAAAGACAATTATGCTCTTCCCAATATGGATCACTTACTGCAGATTGTAGCCAGAGTTAAAATGATGTCTATGTTGGACGGCTTTTCAGGATATAACCAGATAGAAGTTGAGAAAGCGGACCAGCATAAAACGACGTTCACCACCCCGTGGGGCACTTTTGCTTACTACAGAATGCCATTTGGGCTAATCAATGCTGGAGCTACTTTTTAGAGAGGTATGGACCTTTCCTTCAGTGACATGAAGAATAAAATCATTGGTATGTATTTGGATGATCTTACTGTATTCTCTAGGAAAAGAATAGATCATATAAATGATTTAAGGAAAGTATTGCAAAGGTGTCGGGAGGATGGGATTTCATTGAATACCAAGAAGTCAGATTTCTATGTAATTGAGGGGAAATTGCTAGGTCACATTGTCTCCCAGGAAGGCATAAGAATCGATCTAGAAAGGGTTAGAGCCATTCAACAATTGAGTTTACCTGTGAATAAAACTGGTGTAAAATATTATTTTGGTCAGGTTAACTTTCTCAGGAGGTTTGTTCCAGATTTTTTAGAAATTACTAAATGTATAGTTGATATGATGAAGGGAATGTGAATTTCAAGTGGAATGAATCCGGTAAGCAAGCCTTCAAAAACATAAAGAACGCCATAGCCAATGCTCCGGTGTTATGTCACCCTGATTACAAGAAAGACTTTGTAATCTATTGTTATTGTTCTGAACATACTCTATCAGCCATTCTCATGTAGGAAAATGAGGAGGGAGTCTAGGATCCTATTGCTTTTATGAGCACGCCTCTGAAAAATCATGAGCTGAAATATTCCCAAACTGAAAAACACGCTTGCAGTCGTTAAGGCTTTAAAGAATTTTAGATTCTACATCTTACACTCACATTCCCTTATGTATGTACCTGATATCACAATGAAGAGCATATTGACTCAACATGATGTAGGATGCAACAACAGAGGAGCATGGGTAGATAAAATGCAAGAATATGATGTAGAGATCAAGCCCACAAAGCTGGTAAGAGGCAATGCACTATGCAGGGCAATGGCAGAAAACCAAGCAGGCGAAGATCCAGAAGCTACACAATTGGTTTTGGTAGTAAGTACGCAAGACCCCCAGTTTGAAAACATCATATATTTCCTTACATATGGTGAATGGCCTGAAGGGATGACTTCTAAGCAAAGAAGAGACCTGAAACTGAAGGCTTCTAAATATGTTATCTAGAAAGATAGGTTATATAAGAGATCAATAGATGAGACCTTTCTCCGATGTGTCGACAGACATCAACAAGAGAAGTTGTTAAAAGTATTTCATGATGAAGCCTACAGAGGACATTTCTCTTTGTTAGTTACCGCATTCAAGATTCTAAGACAGTGTTATTACTGGCCAAGAATATTCAAGGATGCTTACCACTAGGTAGCAAAGTGTGAGAAATGCAAAATGTTTACGGGAAAGCCATAGTTAGCAGCGTTACCTCTGAGACCGGTGATAATTGAAGGTCCTTTTCAACAATGGGGTCTTGATTTTATTGGTCCTATAAATCCCGCATCCAGTGCAGGTCATACCTACATAATCACTACGACTGACTACTTTACAAAATGGGTGGAGGCGAAAGCAACCAAAAGGACTACTTCAGAATTAGTATGTGAATTCATCAAAGAAAGTATCCTAGTAAGGTTTGGTGTGCCTTTTAAGTTAGTTATGGATAACCCTGCATACTTTTCTTCTCAAGAAATTACTAAATTTTGTTTCGAGTACGACATCATGATCAGTCATTCTTCTGACTATTTCCCTCAAGGGAACGGTCAAGCCGAATCCAACAATAAAAACTTGGTGAATATCATGAAGAAGCTTGTAGCAGACAACCAGAGAACCTAGCATAATAAAATCTATGAAGCCCTCTCGTAATTTAGAGTGACTCCCAAAAGAGCCATAGGTGTATCCCCTTTTGAACTTGTTTACGGAGTAGAGGCCAGCCTTCCATTACTATTGGAGCTAGCCACCTGTAAACCGAGAACAACAGTAGAAGATGGCATATATGAAAATAGTTTAGAAAAGAGGATTCTGTACCTAAACAAACTGGAAGAAGAAATTGAGAAAATGGTTGACCACATTACACAACATCAGATACATGTGAAGAGTTTGTTTAACAAAAAGAGCATACACCAAAAATTTATGATAGGAGACATGGTGTTGTTGTGGGACAAGTGTAGGGCACCCAAGGGCATGCATGGAAAATTTGAAACACTATGGAAAGGACCTTTCAAGATCCATCAAGCGTTCAAGAATAATTATTTCAAATTGACATATCCAGATGGTGAAGCGCTATCCCTGACGTATAATGGTCAGGATTTGAAGCTCTATCAGATTTAAATTCAAAATAGGTAACCCCTATATTGTACCATAGTTATGTTTAGTTCCTGCTTTTGTTTTCCTAGTTAGGTTCCCCTATTTCCCCTTTTCGTATCTTGCTTTAGTTTTTTTGTGAGCCACCTTTTGTTGAGCCTTTGTGAAACCAGAGATTTGAGGTTCCTTGCTTTGATATGTGAATGTCCAAGTCCCCAGACAGAGCCAATTGTTGCCCCACTTTTGGTCCGCATACCTTTCAGACAAAAGTGAGTGTTTAATGTATAGTAGTGGTCTTGAAAGATTCTTGTTAGCCCTAATTATAAGTCTAGAAATCCTTCCGTTAGGCTAGGGAGCCTTTACCAGTTTTTTCAAAATTGCCTTCTCTTTTGTGAACCGGAGGGTTTCTGTTTATGAGTTCATGTTTTCATTGGGTAGGTTAAGTTCCCAATCTGGTAAAGGCCATGGTTTGAATATTTATAACATCAGTGTTACACACAATGGAAGTATGTGTTATGCCCTGCATCCTCGTCCCAACATTTTGTGTGCAAAATGTTGGGTCCCCCTTTTTTGTTTTCTATTTTTGGCTCTTGCCTTGTCTTTTTCCTTTGTTTCTTTGTTTTCTTTCCCCGGGTTTTCCTTCCCACGGTGTTGATTTTGCTTTTATTTTTTTCCCTTGTGTCTCTAGGACCCGGGCCTAGGGTTTGTCATTCTTTGTCCAGGATCTGGATTTCGAACTCCAGGATTCTTTTCCACGATGTCTTCTTTCCGTAAGAAGGTATGGTCGCACGAAATCCTCGGGCCTGGATTCTGGATGTCAGCTTGTTCTGGAGGTTGTGGAAGGAAAGGTAACTTTCTTTTACCATGGCTATAAATAGAAATCACCTGTCATTTTCACAATTACCATAATTAAAACACTTAAGCGATTTGAGCGATATCACAGCGATTTGAGTAGAGTCTAGTGCGAGCGATTCCAAACCGTTCTGAGCAATTGCAAGTGGTTTTTGGTGATTGAAGGGTGATCTTTTGAAGGTAGAATTTATTGCAGAGCATTCACAGCCACCTTTTATTCCTTCCTTTCTCCAGTCTCTAGGTGGGTGTTCCTGGTTCTTCCATTTTTCTGCTTTTCTTTGTTTCTGCTTCGTTTTTGCTTGGCTTGTGTTTGTCTTGAATTTTCATTTGTTTCTGTGTCTGGTTTTGCCGCCCATTGGTGGGTCAGCTCTGCTAGAGGGTTTTCCACCCTCTGTTTAGATGTATTATATTCTTTAGGTAGTGTAAATTTTGTAAGTTTGTGTGCATTATTTCTCAAGGTAGTCATTCTATTTCGGGTCTGCATTATGTATATATGTAAATTTGCTATATTTTAATGTATATCCTTCCATTTTTCATGTGTATACCTTTTAGCTCTAATATATATATGTTGTACATTTCATGTATATCTACCCAGTTTTGTGGCTAGCTTGTCGTGCTTCCCCTGTTGTCATTCCCAAATTTGCGAGCTCGTTCCAGGCAGGATACCACCTGGTTGAAACTCAGCTTTCGGCTGGTTTCAACCAGGCGGTTTTCTCTTTCCTCATAAACTTGCCTCAATACCTATCCCATTTACATCCCACATATGCATTCAATACTGTCCAAGTGGCCTTTGCTTTTCACGCATTTAGACAGTTGGCTCCACCGCCGTCGCCATAACTTCCATTTATTGCATAGCCACGTGACGTCCACGTGGGTCTGACAACTCACTTTTTGCATAGCTTTCTAACGGTTAGTTTTTTAGACTCTAGGCCTCTTTCCCTCACTCAACCCATGTCTTTCTTTTGCTAAGTATAGTGAGACCCCCAGACCCAGATATTGGTTACTTCCCTTAAGTTTACATTATATATATCTTTCTGAGATTTTGAACATAAACTAACTTTTTAGGGAAAGCAAACACCACGGTGGTAAGATCTCTGGGCCCCGGAGTATTATTTATCTATACATTCTGACGGTCACCTTGCCTTGCAGGTTTTTAGAGCAATTCACTTCCATCATGTCTGACGCTTTCGCATCTTCACCACCCGGGAGTCCGGAACTTCCTTCTGTGGCTGTCACTAGAGCAGCCGTAAAATCCAAAATGGAGAGGGCCTTGGAGAAATTTCCCCTTGGTATCAAATACATGAAGGATAGCACCATTGTGGGGTCAAAGATTGATTCGAAAGTGTAGTTCATTACCGACACCAGCGTCGGGATGTGGGTCAAAATGCAGGCCTTGGTGAAAATAATGTACATTCAGCAGTAGGTCGAAGATCCACTGGCGATCAACATCAGGGATTCCAGGATCCTCAAGGTAGCCTTTTTTCCATGCTTAGTGCAGTCTCCAGAGTTAATCCTCACTCTTGCAACACACTTCAACTCTTTTGTCTGGGCCATCATGCTCACAGCCCTGGAACCCATCGGGTATCCTACCCCTATGGTGTCTCTCGACGCCACTACTTTCCAGATGGGCTTGGGGATCCCCCAATTTGACAAACCAGCTATGGTCACCAGAGCAGATGCCTTAGCGCAGTTCAAATAGCTGGAGGAAGCAGCCCAGATATACATGAATAACCACTGGCTCAAGACCCCGAAGAGGGATCCCAAGAGAATGAAGCTAGAACTCCCCCGGTCTGAATTTAAAGAAAGTATCTAGATGGGGATAATAGCACTATCCCAGGTCTTCAGAAAACCCCATGCCCAAGAATTCTCAGCATGGATTTACTATTTCCTACTTGGCATCTCCACCAAGGGAGAGTATTTTGATTGGGCTGCCATCATCTCCAACCACTTAGATTCTTAATTTCTACAGGTGGTCCAAAAGCGAAAGTTTCATATGACTTCCTATGTTCTCTAGGCCCTGGCACAATAATGACCTACCACCAATGGGCTACTTACATCGAGCGTACTCAGGATTGGCCCAGGTCAGAAGGCTCCCTAGGACTATTTCCCTCAAATCCAATGGGAGGCCAGTTTCCCCAGTTTCTGTCGGGTGAATGACACCTTTATTTATTACAACCTACTCACACCTTCCTGGGGTGCAGGATACTGCCTATCCACAGAGGCAATGAATCTAGTCAGAAGTTATGGCCATTATTATATACAATTTCAACAACATACATACATAAGGGTAACCAGCTTCTCTGGGAAACCATACTTGTTACCCAAACATCATGGGAACAAGATAATTCTTTTAGAATATTATAGAAAAATAATGGAGCTACATGCCTTCTTCACCTTGAAGAAGGTAATGAACATCACATTCCCAATTACTTGTGGTAATTACTCGTGTAGTTTGGCCGCGACCAAGGAAGCAGACAATGAGCTCAAAAGCTATAACTTAGCAGAATTCTACTTGGCGTGGAAGCATTTTGTTCTGCACGGTAAAATTATGTTGGCACTTCCTCGGGCAGCAAAGCCCCATCGATACCACATGGAAGACTTCTAGGAAGGTTTCCAGGATGACATGGAAGTCTGGAGCTGGCATTACATCCGGATGACCATGGGAATGATGGAAAGGTTAAAGCTCCGGAGATTTCTAGATGATTTCTCAAACTCCGGATCCATAATAGATCCCCAATACAAAGCAAAAGGGATTGATAAGTTGGCCCTCCCACCTATGGACTATAATTCCTAAGAGGGGCCCACCATTGAAGAGTTCACCTGCAGTGTGGTCAAACGCAGCCACACCTATTTTAAGAAGGTGTTCCCCGGGAGTGTTCGCAGGGCTACCCAGCCGGTGCCAAAGTTAACCCCAGGATCCGAAACTTCCTCACAGAGGGAAGATAGGGGAAAATGAATAATGCAGACTCCAACTAAGTAAGAGGTCCCCATAAAGGAGCAACTACAACAATCGCTAGTGGCCTCCCATCAAATGAAAGATAGATTGATCACACGACTGGAAACTCTAGTGCTCATGACCCAATCCATCTGTTTGCCTTCTTCCCCCTCACTAGCATCATTAATGGTAAAGGCAACAGGGGTGGATCCAGAGGAAGAACAGGTCCTAAAAGAAGCGGGGCCACCTTTGGTCACCAGGAGGAAGAAGAGGCTTAATCTGAAGCCTAAAAAGGAGCCAGAGCTAGGGATGCCTCAGATCCCACAAGTTGAAATCCTTTCTTTCGACTCCCTGGAGCTAGAGAGGGAACCAGAGCCTTCTCATGTCCCGGCCAATCGTCCCGCGCAGGGTGAATTTGATGATATTTTTACAACTGACAAGTTTGGAAATTTGTAGGGGGACATTGAGTAGACAGAGGTTGAAGTTCCAGAGCAAGAAGAAGCTCCGGAACAAGAACCTACCCAGGAATAGGAGGAGCAGGGAGAAGGGGAGGAAGAGGTAGAACAAGAGATTGCCTCTAAAGTCCCAAAGATACAGGACACGGGAGTGGACCAAAAAAAAAAAAGTGAACAAATGGCATCAGCTGGGGGAACCAGACCTTCGGGAGCAACTGTAACCTCAGCCACCATGTTCCAAGTGCCACTCCAAGAGGTGACATTTGGGGAGGTAATCACTATGTCTCAAACACTAAATTTTGGCCCGTTACCTCCCCCATTACCAAAAGATGTGCTAATGGAAGAGGACATCCCAGAAACAGAGGTTGAGGAAGAAGAGGAACAACAAGACAAAGAAAACCCTGGGGCGACAAATGAAGACCCAGACATGGCCAAAGATCTAGATGCCGGGGCAAAAGATACAGATACCATTGAAGCAAATATTGCCGGTGAGACAGAAGATACAGGAAAGGAGCCGGGAGAGGCTCATAATACTGAAGGGGCACAACAAGAGATTGGGGAGAAGTCATAGGAACACATTCTGGCTACCAAGCCACCCCTATCGCCCCCATGGTTAATAAAAACCTGAAAAAGAAAGCCACCTCTAGCAACACCCCGGGCCCACCTTTCCTTAGCAGAGATGATGGCCCAGGCACAGAACCCACCAAAGGCCAAGAAAGCCTAGATAGTTCACACCCTTCGGACTGAGCTGGGCGGAGAGACAGTTGCAGTGATAGTGACACCTTCCCCAGATGCGGACAAAGAAATGATAGAGGCCATAAATTATAACATCACAGAGATATCGCTGGGGAAGAGAGAAAAAAAAGGTGAGGTAGACATGTTAAAAGAGGTGGCCAGGGCAGTGGAGGCTCGTTATGAGAAAGAAGCTTAGAAGCTCAAGGCAGAAAAGGAGAAAAATGCAAACCTTATGGGGTTGCTAACTGAGCTAGCCCAGCCTATTAGCATTACCCTCTGGGGGTCTCTACATCAGATATACGAATTCCACAAAATGATGTAGATTCACTGCGGGCGATGAAGAAGAAGGCCCAGGCGATCAATGAGTGGGTTGCCCTACAAGTAGGAAATGCCTGGCGTTTCTTGGTATCCACCCTCCTAGATCTATATGCAGCTCGCCATGTTTTGCATCAGGTTGAAACAATCATCAACATATGGGAGGGGGATATCAAAAATTACGAGGCATGGAACGTTGAATTAGAAGAACTCCTCGGCCTCGAAGAGGAAATTGTGTCCAAATTCAAAATTTTGGGGGAGGAGTCATTTGATTTTGTGAGAACCCAACACTCCAGACTTGACCTCACATTGGGGGTAATCAAACAACTGGTAGGGACTCTACGGGAGAAGATCAATATAGTTCAATATTCTTTTAATTTATACAAGTCTTTTGTTACGAAGGTTTCGGGAGCTGATCCATTCAACATTGACACTTGCACACCAAAGGAGTACATCCTGGGGAAGTTTGATGAGCTAATGGAATCAAGATATCAATCCCCAGAGGGAGTAGATGGCGCCCAAATGAAAAGAATAACTTGTATGGTACTCAGTGGACATGATGCGACAAAAATGGCCAATGAATTTAAGGGAAATGTTAAGGAAATTGATGAAGATGAAATCTCCCATCTCCTCCAAGTCTTCAATGATAATAAGCAACAATAAAGTTTCTCTGAAGCCCGGGGAAAACACAAGCATTTTTTATTCTTTATTCTTTCAGAACGTAAGTTCTTGGATCCTGAAGTCCCAGATCCTACATTTTTGTATTCTTTCAGTGATCTGCATCCTGGTCCCCAAGGATGACTGGTCACTTTCAAAGTAGTTAATAAAGGTTGTTAGAGGGTAGTTAGTTACATCAAGACATGTTAGATTAGCAGGGAGGCTTTCTGACAGATGATCTTCTCGAGGTGCCGCTTGAGATGTACACCTGACACATTGGAGATAGGGCACCACTTTTATCATTTATGAGGCATGTAGCCTCGATCCCCAGGGGATCAGATTTCTTCCTTCTCCTTCCTGGCTCGCTTCTCAAGGCTGATTCTTCCACTCCATCTTCTTGTCTTATTCTTCTAACATGACAGGCCTATTCCGTCTCTAGGTCTTTTGTAGAGTGGCACAGGTAGTACTGGCCACTGGATATTATATTCTATTGTACAAATGTAACATAACTTAGGGTTAGGGTTAGATGTAAATGTGTATAAATAGTAAGTCCATCCCCATTCCAAGGGTTGGCAGAATTGATGATTTTGCAGTCCATAGTAATAGAAAAGTAGTATTTTCATTTCAGTTGCAGAGCTCAATGCTCTTTAGTCTTTAAAGGTTTCAATAGACAGATGCTCCCTAGGAGCCACCATTGTAACATGCACCAGTGCTCACTGGAAGGAATATTAATGAAGAAGGAAGATTTTTTGCAATGATGTTGTTGGCATTCTGTCTTCTGAGTTAATGGTATTTTATGCTTTGTGTTCTTCATGCCCTTTTCTCTGATACTTAAAGTATATTAACGACCTCCTTTCCTTCACTACTGATGAAATATGAACTGATGGTTGTACATTTCTTCGGTATTTAGTATAGTGTGTTAGAGCATTGTTGATGTTTTGAATGTTAAGCATAACTATAGATAGATGAAGTATTTCTAACCCTGCAGGATCTTTTTCAATTTATTTGCTAAGTGTAAGCGTGCTTGGAGAAACCTCACCTTCCCAAATCCCTGGAGAGAATGAGTTGAAGATAACCAGCTATCCCCCTCAAAAATAGTCACATCTCCCAACTGAGCCCCGCACCGTCGAGACCTGACCTGTAGGTGCTTGGAGGCCCAGGGAATCTCATTTCCCTGGATAACCTTTACATGAGAAGTTGGTCAGTACCCCGGTACTTGGTGACAACTTACATCTGCTGGCGAACCCAGTCACCTAAGTCCCATCAACAGAAACTGGCACTAGAAGGAGGGCATGAACTCATCCCCCTCCCGAGGTTCTGATTTTAAACCTCCCAAGGGTTCCCCAATCCACAGTTTTAGGAATCAGGCCTTCAGTGGGATTGGGTCTTTCTCCCTAGAAAAATTTGAAAGAATCCTTAGGTCAGCCCCAAACCCCAGAAGATTTGTCAAACTTGAGCCTCCTGCTCAAAAGAAACAGACCCTGAAAACCACACCAGCCACTATTGTCTGGAGGTCTAGTCTACCTCAGAATCTCCAAACTTCTCAGACAATCTTGGGAACCAGCGCTCAAAATGCTCAAAATCCAGTTCCCCAAATGGCTGCATACTTTGGTAACACCAGGTCCGCTATGGGAACTTTTTTGGGTGCAAACAATGACTTACCCTCGCACTCAGAGAAGAATTACCCATGATATGAGCACTTAGGCTCACGAACCACCGAAGAACACTTACAGGCATATAAAGATGCCATGAACCGACATTAGATCCAACATGAAGATTTTGTGACCCAAATGTTTCCCCTATCCCTAGGGGACAGGGTGAACTAAACTGGTACCTTAACGCTCCTACCAACTCCATCAACACTTGGCAGGACATGGAGGACGCCTTCTTGGCTTCCTTTCGCGTACATGTGGACCCAACTTGGTCCCACAACCAGTTCATTTCCATTAGAAAGGAACCAAATGAACCCCTTGTAGCATTCAATCATCGGTTCTAGCATGCCTTGAAGCGGTGCACAGGCCCTTTCATTCCATCCCCTGAAGTAACCATATAGACCTATCTCAATGCGATGGACCCCTTCATTGCCACTATCCTCTAGAGAATAATAACCACGGGTGACCGGGACACTTTAGCAAAAGTTTACAACTTAGCCTTAGAACTATCCCGTGGTCTCAACAAATCCCGGGGCGGGATTGGGTAGAGCACGCCCTTCAACATGATCCCCGGTAGAACTATATATGCCGGGGGATATAACCCCAATCTAGCAATGGGTACCCCCATGATGGCAATGAATGCCTCACCCCCGCCAATAGACCAACAGGCCCAGTACGTTTACCCATCATAGACTCAGGCAATACCGGGTCTTGAAACTTTCCCTTGGAACCAGCCATAGCAGGCACAACCTCAGACACAACCGCCCAGAGTGCCCTTCTTTTAGTCCTCCGCGACTGGAGGATTGTCGCCCTCAACTCTGATGAATATTGCTGTCTTCCCCGGGAACCAACAACAGCAACTGTCACATTGTGACACAAACACTCAGTTGACCGCCGAGGTCAAATCCCTCTGGCGAATGTTGTCCACCCTGACTGTGGACATGGGTCAGCTAAAGGCAACGCACCCCAGAATTCCAATTCCCAAAGAGGGAATATTTTCTCCGGCCAACAAAAAAATAATGCCAGAGGAAGAAACTTCAACAATGGGCCTCGGCCCAACCAATAGCAATGGAACAACAACGCGAACATCAGAGGTCCACCTCTGAACCAAAGTGCCAACCAAAGTGGTGCTAGACCCTCACATTTCACACCAGTCATAGACTTCCAGCCCATGACCAATTGGTGTAGATTGCACAACATAGGCTCCCACAATGAGGTAAACTGTGCCATGCTGGAGAAGGTCATCATGATCTCCCAGCTGGACAGACAAAAATCACATGATGCTACTCCCCTAGAACCTCCTGTGCAAGAGTCAACTCACAACACATTCACCTGTGAGACCATCTTCTTCAGATCCTCCAGAGAAGATGAAGAAGAATCTAAATTGTAGGGATTCTTTGATGAATCGATCCTGGCCTTTGAGGCCAATGCCTTCACCAACCCGCGGACTCCTTACAATACTCAAAGCTAGGCGGGTAAAGGACCAGTTTACATGCCAACACCTCTTGCTAAGGAAAATCCTCCCCGGGATAATACAACTAACTGACCAATCCCTCTAAAAGGTTCTGGCTCTAACCAAGCGAGAGACCTAGCCGAGGAAAGCCATGAATTCCCGGGAGGAAGGTTCAACATCAGAAAGGTGTTAGAACAAACCACCACCTCCATGACCTTGATGGAGGTTTTGCTAAATTTTCCTGAGTAGAAGAAGTCTCTTCTAAGGCTCTTGGGAAAGCCAGAGGTTGTTAGTCGCCCACCCAAGACCATCTCTTTTAAGGATGCCAACGCGGCTGTCTTTCGGGGAAATAATGAAGACCCTTCCTTCCTACTAGGCCTAAATATCCAAGGCAAAAACATACACAACTGCCTAGTAGACTTCAGAGCTTTGGGAAACATCATGCCCCTATCCATATGCCAGAAGCTCGGATTTCATCCCACCCCATCTAATGGCATAGTGATTCAATTGGATAAAACTACTGTGAAAATGGTAGGAGAATTGAAGAACGTCCAGCTACAACTCATCCAGGACCCCAGGATAGCCAGCATAATCGATATCCAAGTGGTGGACATCTCAGAGACTTATGGGATGTTATTAAGTCAGAATTGGTCTAATTCCTTGAATGGATACTTTTTGACCGACTTCTCCCACTTATGGCTCCCTTGGGAAGCAGAATCAAACAAGATCCGGGTTGAAAGTGAATGTTGGATGAAGCAGGCCCTTACCGAAGTTGGGAAGGTGAGTGAGGTCTTCTTCTTTGAGACTTCCCCTAGGGTGTACCAACCCTTTGAAATCTTAACATTTGATTTCACCCCCGGGGACGATCCTGTAGTTCTGCAGAGAACCCAGGACCTAGAAGAAAATTTGAGGGTTGAGGTTAACTCTCAAGGTGCCAACGCGACCCCCACTACACTCTTGTCTGGTACTTGGTGCTGGGTTCACTATCAGAAACATTCAGAGTTAGAGTGTGAGCCTTGCCTCTCTGTCGCTACCCGGCACATTGACGCCTCCCAGAGAAAAGAACATACGACTGATTCTCTAGAACCCATAGTCTTATTGGAAGCACTTCAGTGCCATTTCTCCAAGGATCTCAACCTCAAACCCCTCCAGAGCTAAACCTCACCCATGCGCCATCAATGTGGGAGGAAGATCCTCCCAAGTCTCCCAGAGGTAATCCAAAGACTGCTTAACCTCCCTAGCCCTAGACTATAAGCAACGATCTGTGGACCCTTAAGTTCGACAGGTCCCGATCCAAACAAGGCTATGGGGCCAGAGTAGAATTAATCAACCCATGAGGGAAATCCTTCCTCGCATCCTACAGGCTGCAGTTCAATTGTACGAACAACGTCACAGAGTATGAGGCTTTGATCCTTGGACTCCTATTTGCATTAAGGAAAGGGATCACCCGCCTTCGGGCTCTGGGTGATTCAGAGTTGATTGTCAAATAGGTCCGGAGGCAATATACATGTCATGACAAAAGACTGGCTGTGTATTGCAATCGGGCATGGAGCCTTATTGAATATTTTGATTCCTTCAGCATTGATCTTATTGTAAGGAAACTCAGGTGCGGAAACAGCTTCCTACGCTAATCTCTATAGGAAAGTATTGTGCAAATTCTTTTAAATCCTTACAATTACAGATTCGTTAACTACTTTAACAAAGATATTGCAAC
>MU228492.1:1388284-1408417 GCA_018584345.1 Thuja plicata | reverse complement strand
AAGATAAATGTTATTGTTAGATAAGAAGGTCTATAAGAATGATAAATGATAGTGGAATTACAATTGTGGAATAGTTGTATAATTGTGAAAGGAGATGCCAAATATTAAGAGAAGGTTATAAAAAAAATAAGTACAATACACTTTTTGTTCAGTGTAACTTGTGATAGTAAATCAATAAATTGATTCACATATTTTTAACTTATGATTGATATTAAGAATGAGTTAGGAACATTCTGGTTGGTGTCTTAAAATATATATAGTACAATGTACATCTAGGTAGTAGGGTATGTGATAATGCATGGTATTCTTTACCCTAATGTCTATATGAAACTAAATTTATAAGATGCTTTATAGATATTATGAATTCCATTAGTTAGTTATGAAGAATGGATTGTGTTGGTAAATTAAATGTTGGTGACTACTCATCGAAACATGTTCATCACACAGTAGTCATTTATTCTGAAGGTTTATAAATATGTTATAATTGTAACTCATTATGAAACTCTTAAATTTAATTAGATTAATTAATATTGTTTGAGTAGAAGTGTTAGGGAACCTATGAGGACTAGGAAATCTTAGTTATGTTGCATTCATGTTTTGTGAGCATATGTGTATCGATTCTTTTTAATATGTGCATTGTAATAGTTTTATAAATTAAAAAAAAAAAATTTGACTTCATCTTTAGAGATTAGATGTTCAGTCCTCTTGGGTTCCCTGGCGGGGCGTTACAGTTGGTTTTGCTTTTGTTTTTGTCCCTTGTGTCTCCGGGACCCAGTCCCGGAGTTTGTTGTTCTTTGTCCAGGATCTGGATTCCGGACTCCGGGATTCTTTGCCACGATGTCTTATTTCTGTAAGAAGGTATGGTCGCATGAAATCCCCGGGCCTGGAGTCTGGAGGTCGGCTTGTTCCAGAGGTTGCGGAAGGAAAGGTAACTTGCTTTTATCGTGGCTATAAATAGAAATCACCTGTCATTTTCATAATTACCGCAATTAAAACACTTAAGTGATTTGAGCGATATCACAGCGATTTGAGCATAGTCTAGTGCGAGCCATTCCAAACTGTTCTGAGCAATTGTAAGTGGTTTTTGGTGATTGAAGGGTGATCTTTTGAAGGTAGAAGTTATTGTAGACTATTCACGGCCACCTTTTCTTCCTTCCTTTCTACGGTCTCCAGGTGGGTGTTCCTGGTTCTTCCGTTTTTCTACTTTTCTTTGTTTCTGCTTCATTTTTGCTTGGCTTGTGTTTGTCTTGCATTTTTTTTTGTTTCTGTGTTTGGTTTTGCCACCTGTTGGTGGGTTGGCTCTACCAGAGGGTTGTCTGCCCTCTGTGTAGATGTATTATATTCTGTAGGTAGTGTAAATTTTGTAAGTTTGTGTGCATTGTTGCTCGAGGTAGTCGTTCTATTTCGGCTCTACATTGTGTATATATGTAAATTTTCTATATTTTAATGTATATCCTTCCATTTTTCATGTGTATACCTTTTGGCTTTGATGTATATATGTTGTATATGTTTTACATTTCATGTATATCCACCCAGTTTTATGGCTAGCTCGTCGTGCTTCCCCTGTTGTCATTCCCAAATTTGCGAGCTTGTTCATGGCAGGCTACCACCTGGTTGAAACTCGACTCTCGACTGGTTTCAACCAGGCAGTTTTCTCTTTCCTCAGAAACTTGCCTTAATGACTATCCCATTTACATCCCACGTATGCATTCAAAACTGTCCAAGTAGCCTTCACTTTTTGCGCATTCAGACAGTTGGCTCCGCCGCCGTCACCATAACATCCATTTATTGCATAGCCACATGATGTCCATGTGGGTCTGACAACTCGCTTTTCACATAACTTTCTAATAGTTAGTTTTTCAGACTCTGGGCCTCTTTCCCTCACTCAACCCACGTCTTGCTTTTGCTAAGTATGGTGAGACCCCCAGGCCCGGATATTGGTTACTTCCCTTAAGTTTACATTATATATATCTTTCCGGGATTTTGAACATAAACTAACTTTTCAGGGAAATAAAATGCCATGGTGGTAAGATCTCTGGGCCCCAGAGTATTATTTATCTATACATAAGTTAGGGTTAGGGTTAGATGTAAATGTGTATAAATAGTAAGTCTGTCCCCATTCCAAGGGTCGGCGAAATTGATGATTTTGTAGTTCATAGTAATAGAAAAGAAGTATTTTCATTTCAGTTGTAGAGCTCAATGCTCTTTATTCTTTAAAGCTTTCAATAGATAGATGTTCCCTAGGAGCCACCATTGTACCATGCATCAGTGCTCGCTGGAAGGAATATTAATGAAGAAGGAAGAGTTCTTGCAATGATGTTGTTGGCATTTTGTCTTCTAAGTTAATGGTATTTTATGCTTTGTGTTCTTCATGTCCTTTGCTCTGATACTTAAAGTAGATTAACGACCTCCTTTCCTTCGCTACTAATGAAATATGAACTGATGGTTGTATTTTTCTTTGGTATTTAGTATAGTGTGTTAGAGCATTGTTGATGTTTTGAATGTTAAGCATAACTATAGATAGATGAAGTATTTCTAACCCTGCAGGATCTTTTTCAATTTATTTGCTAAGTGTAAGTGTGCTTGGAGAAACCTCACCTTCCTGAATCCCCGGAGAGAATGAGTTGAACATAACCAACTATCCCCCTTGAAAATAGTTACATCTCCCAACTGAGCCCCGCACTGTCGAGACCTGACCGTCAGGTGCTTGGAGGCCCGGGGAATCTCATTTCCCCAGATAACCTTTACAAGAAAAGTTGGTCGGTACCCCGCTACCCTATGACAACTTACATCTGCTAGCGGACCCAGTCACCAAAGTCGCATCAACAATATGTATCCATAATCCTTCATTTTGTAGCTTGGCGAAGAATTGGGCTCAAGCTTCTCCACTGGCGGAAAAGTATCAACAGAGTGCATCTCCCGCCAATGACTACTAAGTGATGTCCCAACAAGAAGTAAAATTCTAAAATGGATCCTTTAGGCTTAAGAAGGGGCGATGTGTCTAGGTTACACATCTACAAGCCAAAGGGAATGATTCAATAGAAAGAAATCGAGGAAATCAGCCAAAGGCAAAAAAGCAGAAAATGGCTTCTCCCCTACTCCTACAGGTGGGTTTTGGCCCATGGAGTATGTTTTCCACCAAACTATTTAAAAAAAGCGATTTCGAGGAAGAACCTATCCCATAAATAATCTGAGATATAAAGAAGGTAGACAGAATCGACACATGCCATTTTGGCATCTTGATAGACCAAATTTCTCCCTTGGTGGATTTTTGAACTAAGAGCACTCCAAGAGAACTTCTCCGCCCAAAGGAGAAGCGGAAAAGTGATTTTCTGCTACCTCCAAAAAGTTACCATTGCAGTTACTAAAAGTGAAAAGACATTTCTTAACAGCCCATAAAAGTAAGGTAATTAATTCAAATATAGCTATTTTACTTCCTCA
Source organism: Thuja plicata (assembly GCA_018584345.1). Lineage (NCBI taxonomy): Eukaryota > Viridiplantae > Streptophyta > Pinopsida > Cupressales > Cupressaceae > Thuja > Thuja plicata. Next base: position 1,404,976 of record MU228492.1, on the reverse strand, counting down.
CGGTAATTAATTCAAATATAGCTATTTCATTAATGTTGGGGTCTTTTCATTTGTGTGGCGTGGGAAGTCGGATGTTAAACGGTAAGAATTCAAAAGTTATAAAATCAGTTGAAAGTTACGTTGAGATCTACCATTTGTTTGGCAAATTGTTTTGAATTCAAAGTCTCATATTTTAGTTATTTCTTGCTCCCACATCCCTAAGATATAATTCTAAATTCCAAATACGAATCATCAGAAGCATGGATTCCAGATTCATGGGATTCAATGGAATGAATGACATTACTTCTGAATGGTATAAGATTTTAGATACATCTTTGAAGTTCTTTGACATGCAGAACTTTCAGAATAGATTAAAAGTGGACTAGATACATCCTATTATGGAGAAGTTGAAGGAGAAAAGATTAGTTGAGGCCGCTGGTTTTCCCATGGCTGTTCAAGCCCTAGAATTGATCTGGGAATGCATCACCCGATACAACCCATATACCAAAAAATTATCTTTCCTAATGATACTGTGTTGCTATCTATTGACAGGGAATCGGTCTAGAACTCGCTTCGCATCCCAGAGCAAGCTGATTATTTAGAAATGACATACAGTCAAGCGGTGACTGAATATATTGCCAAAAAGTCAGTTTGGAAGAAGGAGATAATGAAAGCATGGTTTGAAGAACCCAAGAGCACAAAAGGGAAGCTGTCGAAGACATTATATGACACTAATATGAAGCCAGAGATCGTTGACATTCTGGTGCTACTCCATAGGATCAGAGGTGAGAGTGAGGCACTCAATTTTGTTGATCATCACTTCTTCCTAGTTCAGGTAATCTATTCCCAACATCACTTCATTGATTGGGTGCTTATGGTAAGTGAGAATCTCTTGGAGGCCCTAGATAGAGCTAAATGCTAGAATGAATTTTACCTGTCTTCAGTCCTCTTATATATTCTGACTACACTCCAAATTTAGATAGGTCTTCCCATATTAGAGGCATTTCCTGATGATGTCAAGAGTTATGAATTTTTCCCCTCTTTACAATTGCATAACAGTTATGTTGAGTATCTTTGGGTTAATGATGCATTTACAATGAGATTGTGCAGGGAGTTACAAGGCTGTCTAGAAAGGAGATTGTCCCCCGAAGCCATGGCTTTCATCAGCCAATTTGGATGCTATTTCATTTAATTTAGAGGTTTGTCATATCTTTGTCTTGAAGGTTTTGATGATTTCCCTTTGAAGGTGGCAAGGTATCCTACTGATATGATCGTGCTGATCGAAGTAATGAGGCAAGCACTCCAAGTGAAATTACTCTGTGCTGAGGCTAAGAAGAAGGGATACCACTTCCCCATGACCATTGGAGCTTACAGCTGCGCATCCCGGTAAGAGGCAAAGAATGTTCTCAAGACATTCTCAAAGAGGTCTTCTTTGGAAACCTATGATGTCTTGAGACCACAATATGACCGAGTGAACTATGCCAGGTATGTATTGAAAATGAGTCATGCAATTCATCATCTACATGATATTGAAGACTACTGGGCTAATTGTAAAGATGATTTGGAAAGCAGAGAGAGATTCTACACGCGGTTAACTATTGAACAAATCAAGAAGTTCAATGTTAACACTACAGTAGAGGGGCTAGAAGATGATTGAAATCATATGTATTATGATACATATCTAGAGGAGCTAAATCTCACCCCTATCAGTTCTGAACCCATGCTGGACAAAGCCATTAGCAATTTGCTGACTCTAATGGGGGGTATCTATAAAAGAACAAAACAATGGGTCGAATGGACTGCAGGCCGAAGGAAGAGATCAGAAATGAAGCCTCCTACTTAGTGAACCCCGGCTAAGGATACTACTGGTACTACAACCACTTCATCGGTAACAATTCTAACCGTTGCTAAAGCATCAACCCATCCGGCGGGAGGAGGTGATGAACCTTCTGAGAAAATAATCACATTGGAGAAGAGTTGTGGAGAAGGTCCACTCCCGAATATCAAAACAACAAAGGAGCTCACCAAGGATGCATAATCAGAGTGGTCGGTAGAAGCATTCACAGTAGATGTACCGGTTGACACCCTGAAGCAGGATTCTCCCAAGAGAGGGTCTCCCATCATAGTAGAAGTAGGTGAAGATACTCCTTCAACCATAGAATTAGAAGGAGAGGCCAGGAAGAAACATAAGGTCACTTCAGTAGCCAAATTGGTATCCTCTTCTCCTACTTCAATAAATCCATTTGCTTTGAGACCAAAGGCTACACCTCCATTCATCAAGAAATTGTTCATTGAGGAGTTGGTTTCTGCCAACAAAGTCACTAGCATAGAGTCATGGATAGAACATACTCTGCAACGCAAGAGAAAGAGGTTAGAAGAACGAGCTTCCATAAAAGACACTCTGTCGAGAGCCTTTCAGCCCAAGCCCACTATGAGAAAATAAAAGAAAGTGAAGACAATGTCTACCCTAGGTCATGATCTTGAGACTGGGCACCTCACCATGGAAGTGGCCAAGCCAACTAAGGAAGGTAGATTCAAAGATATGACTGCTCCAGATTTCTTAGTTGCAGTCATTTGATATGGGCTTGGCTCATCATGACACCAAGGTGGATTGGTGGAAGTCTACCAATGTAGTGATAGAAGAGGAGCTCAAGGAGCTCAAGACTGCCAAAGTTCAACTTAAGGTAGAAGTGCCTGATCTGACCAAATTCATCAGGAAACTCCTCACTCTAATTGCAAGCGTTCCCAGCACCCAAACCACCTTTGATCCTAGTGCTGTGGAGAACCAAGCCATTCTAGCTAAGTTGCAAGAAGACCAACATTATGGATAGATTGGTAAATGGTGGATTGAGAGGCTTGAGTCTGAGGGACTAGCAGTGGTTGAGCAACTAGGTAATGCCCTTATAAGGTTGGAGGTAGAGAGAAATAACATTGCTATGAACTTACAGACCCTCACGTTGGAAAGGGTGAAGTGTCAGGAATGTATAGTCATGCTGCATGTGGAAGTAAAGTTGAAGACTAAAGAATCTCTAAAAGCTAAGATTTTACAGAAAGGAGATGAGCCTTTGATCGAATGGCTTCAGAGTCTAGAGTTTAAGATTGAGATGATCATCCAGGCCGAAGCAGGATTGCAATAGACAGATGTCAAGATCAAAGAGGAGCAGAGAAAATATTTCAAACTCCTCTTAGGTCTTCATACAGAATCACAGACCAGTGGTTAGGGAAATGTAATAATTAGAGTAGCCAATATGCAGAATTCATTTTCCAGTTATTTGCATAAACTGACAAAATATTTTTCCTCTCATCTAGACAAAATACCAGAACTGTAGCAATTCAGTGGATGCATTTTCAGAGCAATGGAGGAACTGAAAGATCGGACTGATGCCATTAAGATTCTTGCCAAGGAAAATTCTAGGTGGCTCATTCTATACACTAACATCCACGTCAATAGGGATGAAGAACTCATTTGATTCATTACAACTGTTACAGCCTATAGGGATAAATTAGACAAGGGGAAGGAAACTAATGCTTAAATAGATTCCCCCTTGTGCTATTTTTGATACTATTGTAACTGATAAATCTTTTAGTTATCATTTCTAGTTGGGGAAGTTGAACTGTTTCGGTTCTCCCCCTTTCTTTTAATGGCCCAATCTGGGACTGTATATGTACTATTTCCAAAATCAATACAAAGGTCGGCTAAATTTTGATGTGAAAGATAGCATTTTGTTGAGTGAAATTTGTATGTCTGAATATGATTGTTTTATCTGTTCCATCTGCATTGCACTTATCTTTCTGTTGAATTTAGATGTTTCTTTGAAGTTGGATTTAAAATCTGTGTTCGAACCAGAGCTTTGTATTATGATTTGATACAATTAGCAAAAGGGAAATTCATTGTTATCTTAAGTTTGGGAAACATTCTTATGATATAGATCGATTCATTGTTGTTTCATCGTTAGTCTTTAGTCTTGCATATACATTTTCAGTAGAAGCTCATGCATTACCAATTTAAGAACATACCCCTGTTAGACTAGGAAAGAACAAAATTCATTGAAAATCATTCATATAAGGGAGCTATACCTTTAAATTCATAGGGAAATTAGTTTTTTCAATAACAATTTTCCAACTGTTATATTTGATTATTTTTAAGCATTTTGGGTATTTTAGAGTTAATTTGAAAAGAACAATCTGTTTACAAACAAATTTTTGGCGACTCCACTGGGGATACGAACAGTCATTACACCAGAAGCATATCATGAGGAAAGCTGGTGCTTTCCCATGAAAATATAATTCCTATACTCCAACCAAATCTTTGTTTTCAAGACGATCAAGAGGACCTTATTTCCTCGTTGAACACTTTTGCCTGGAGGAATAGGAGAAGCACTGAACATTATAGAAATGCTAGTCAAGTGCTAGAGCAAGAAGAAGCTAGAGCATAAACACTTGAAAGAGCATTCCGAAGGAGAAATTAAAGAATATCACATTGCCAAGTCGAGTTTGAAGCTAGGAAACATAATTAGTTGAAAATATGGAGCCTAAAAGATTTCTTAGGAGCACAAAGAAAGAAGGAAGTATAGATCTAGTCTTTGAGAGACTTGCAGATATTAACTTTTCTTTGCTTGAAGTACCTCGCCGAAGAAATAAAACTACAAGAAGCCAGAGAAGACCTTCTTCATCCCCTAAGTAGTCTACTGTTTTATCTACCACTTGCCAAGTGTTAATGTTACACGAAGTAGTTGCTCCCCCTATTATCAATGTAACCCCTTATTTACCTCAAGTAACAATGGCACTCCCTTGGGCCACTGTAGTCAGACCCCTCCAATTAGCAGCATATAATCCTCTTCCCTCAGGGTCTAGAAATAATTTTCCTAAATTTTTGGGAGACAGGAAAGTATCTACAGATGAACATATTGCTGCATTCTTTGCTTCTGTCAATATTCTAGTAGTACGAGAAAAGGATGTGGCCATCAGCTTATTTGTTGAGACCCTTGTCGAGGGTGCTACCGATTGGTTTCATCTCCTGCAAAATTATTCTATTACATACTAGGCCTCCATGAGAGCTTCTTTTGAAAGAATGTACAAGACTGTGGCAGATGAACATGCTCTCCTGACGTAATTAACCTCTATCAAGAAATAGCCTTCTATTAGTATGAGAGATTTCATAGCTAAATTCAATAAGCTCGTTAATCGTATTCCAGTGGCTGACAGGCCTATGGCAGGAAATTTGAAAACATTCTTTATAAGTGCTATGCCACTAGAAATCAATTATGATTTAAGAAGAGTGAAATCCACTGGTTCAGATGCTACACAGAGGACTACCATGGAACTTGAAGACCACATGAATTCATCTGGGAAATGGAAGAGAGAGATACAATTAAGAGCCAGTACTAGTGGTACCACATCGTCTGATGAGATGATCTTAAAATTTTCAAATGAATTCATCACCTTCAAAATAAAACTTCCTAGATTCAATAACCCTTATCAATAGAACTATCAAGAGAAACCTGGAAGGGGCAATGATGGGAGGAAAGTTGACAGTAAAGCACTACAGTTAACTGGTCCATCACAAAGACTAGCTATTGAAGCCCCCCCTTAAAGAGGGAATATGTACACCTTTCATCTAACTATAGATAATGACAGAGAAAGCAGCCATGATGTAGCCCATGCTTGGAAAATGCATCAAAATGATGAATGGAATGTTGGAGTCTCCAGAGCCGAACCAGATTCATACTCGCATGGTGACTTTGAAAATTTATATTTAGAGTATGAGTCCGATTCTGAACAAGGAGCAACATGTTATGCAACCATAGATGGGACTTCCTATACAGTCTTGACCAGGAGCCAGAAAGATAAAGGTCCTACCTCTTCCCCCCCACCTAAAAATAATGAGGCATCTACCTCCAACTCTAAGTAAACCAATCAAGGCATGAGAATTCTACAACCAGGTAAGGAGCATAGCTCTTTTGACATTATTCAATTCTGTAGAGACTCTCAAATTCAAATATCTCCCATAGATTATCTCAAGTCCAATCCTATAGAATTGCAGAAATTAGTAGATTATTGTAATGAAGGGAATCATAACCTAAACCAGAATGTCATGACTACTATAGAAAATAAGTCAATTTTTGTGGAGCCCATTGAGAAAGGTGAATCATCTGTGTTAGCTAGTTTCCCGGGTTAGAAGCCTGATCCATTCTATGTGTCTTTATATATTAATGGATGCAAGTTGAGCAATTGTATAATAGACTCTGGAGCCTCAGATAACATGATGCCATCAACAGTAGCTAAATATTTGGGACTTACCCTTACTAAAGCTCATGGTAGGTGCTATTCTATGGACTCCAAGAAAGTACCTTTGGTTGGAAAAATTAAGGATGCTCAAGTGGCTCTGATAGCGCACACTGAGAAGAAGATGTTGTCAACATTTACGGTTGCTGATATACCTGCTAGCTATGGTTTTTTGCTAAGTAGGAGTTTCTACAGAGATCTAGGAAGGGAAATAAAGTTAGGTTGGTCTCAAGCTTTAATCCTGGTGGGTAATAAAAAAATTAAACTGGTCCTGGAAGAGAAAGCTAAGTTTACAGTGCTGAAGTAAGATGATCCTAAAGCCCAAATTCTTTATCAAGAATTGGAATTTGGCAACTATATGCTATTTACCATTGGCCACGATGAGTAAGTGAAACCAAGAGAATAGGAAAAGGAATTTTCCACTGAAGAAGAGTCATCTCAAATCTGGACACTTGAATTTGATGGCAGTTGTGCTTCGTCAGGATCCGGTGTAGGTGTGGTCTTGATATTACTAGGTGGAATATTTGAACCTATGGCTTATAAATTAGAATTTGGAAATACCAAAAATACTACTGAATACAAAGCCCTTCTGTTAGGAATCATTGCTGCAAAGGAAAAAGGCGTGAAGATTTTGAGAGCTCGTGGTGATGTAGAGCTTATCGTGCACCAGGTTAAGAACCAATACTCTTTTGAAAATCACAGATTAAAGAACTACAAAAATAGAGTATGGGATGAGATAGAAATACTGGACGTATGCTTTATTGAATCGGTGCCAAGAGAGTTGAATGCCAAAGCAGACTCCCTGGCTATGTCAGCTTCATTACTCCTTCCCCACCCAGAATTCAAAGACAAGAAGTACCAAGTGAAAGTCATATATCGACCGTCCGTACCCAACAATGTGGAAGATTGGCAAGTGTTCGAAGATGAACAGAATCTCCTTCTTTTTCTAGAGAGTGGTGGCGACTTCCACAAAGAGGTCCATGGCAATCGTAAAGGATCTCATCCAGATAAGAAAAAGGAAGATAAGTCAGATATTATCCAATTGCAAGGTAATATCATCCGGCCCCATCTAGTTACTCTTCAAAAAATCTTCAATAGGCATGACACTTTTGTGAAGAAGAAAAGAATCGAAAGAGGTCCTACTACTGGTGAGTATGAAAGAATGAATATTGGAACAGAGAAAGATCCCAAGATGATCAACATTGGGAAGTGTTGTACTGAAGAAGAATGGAACGAGGCAAGGAAACTCTTCCTAGAATACTTGGATGTTTTTTCCTGGAGCTATGAAGACCTGAAAAGTTTTATGGGTGGGAAATTCAAGCATCAAATCCCCTTAAAACCTGAAGCTACCCCGTTCAGGAAAAAGAAAAGGAACTATAATCCCAAAGTTGTAAATGCAATATTCAAGGAAGTAGATAAAATGCTTAAAGCAAGGATCATCTATCCTATACACCACTCTACCTGGGTGGCGAACATAGTGCCTGTGAGGAAGAAGAATGGAGAGACAAGAATCTGTGTAGACTTCAGAAATCTTAACCAATCTTCTTTGAAAGACAATTATGCTCTTCCCAATATGGATAACTTACTGCAGATTTTAGCCAGAGATGAAATGATGTCTATGTTGGATGTCTTTTCAGGATATAACCAGATAGAAGTTGAGAAAGCAGACCAGCATAAAATGGTGTTCACCACCCTGTGGGGAACTTTCGCTTACTACAGAATGCCATTTGGGCTAATCAACATTGGAGCTACTTTTCAGAGAGGTATGGACCTTTCCTTCAGTGACATGAAGAATAAAATCATTGGTATGTATTTGGATGATCTTACTATATTCTCTAGGAAAAGAATAGATCATATAAATGATTTAAGGAAAGTATTGCAAAGGTGTCAGGAGGATGGGATTTTGTTGAATGGCAAGAAGTCAATTTTCTATGTAACTGAGGGGAAATTGCTAGGTCACATTGTCTCCCAAGAAGGCAAAAAAATTGATGTAGAAAGGATTAGAGCTATTCAGAAATTGAGTTTACCTGTGAATAAAACTGGAGTAAAATCTTTTTTTGGTTAGGTTAACTTTCTCAGGAGGTTGGTTCCAGATTTTTTAGAAATTACTAAATGTATAGTTGATATGATGAAGGGAAATGTGAATTTCAAGTGGAATGAATCCGGTAAGAAAGCCTTCAAAAACATAAAGAACGCCATAGCCAATGCTCTGGTGTTATGTCACCCTGATTACAAGAAAGACTTTGTAATCTATTTTTATTCTTCTGAACATACTCTATCAGCCATTCTCATGTAGGAAAATGAGGAAGGAGTCCAGGCTCCTATTTCTTTTATGAGCACGCCTCTGAAAAATCACGAGCTAAAATATTCCCAAACTGAAAAACACGCTTTTGCAGTCATTAAGGCTTTAAAGAATTTTAGATTCTACATCTTACACTCACATTCCCTTGTGTATGTACCTGATATCACAGTGAAGAGCATATTGACTCAATAGGATGTAGGATGCAAAAACATAGGAGCATGGGTAGCTAAAACGCAAGAATATGATGTAGAGATCAAGCCCACAAAGCTGGTAAGAGGCAATGCACTATGCAAGGCAATGGTATAAAACCAAGTAGGCGAAGATCCAGAAGCTACACAATTGGTTTTGGCAGTAAGTATGCAAGACCCCTGGTTTGAAAACATTGTATATTTCCTTTCATATGGTGAATGCCCTGAAGGGCTAACTTCTAAGCAAAGAAGAGACCTAAAATTGAAGGCTTCTAAATATGTTATCTGGGAAGATAGGTTATATAAGAGATCAATAGACGGGACCTTTCTTCGATATGTCGACAGATAGCAAAAAGAGAAGTTGTTAAAAGTATTTCATGATTAAGCCTGTGAAGGACATTTCTCTTCGTCAGTTACCACATTCAAGATTCTAAGACAGTGTTATAACTGGCCAGGAATGTTTAGGGATGCTTACCACTAGATAGAAAAGTGTGAGAAATGCAAAATATTTACTAGAAAGCCACAGTTAGCAACATTACCTATGAGACCAATGATAATTGAAGGTCCTTTTCAACAATGGGGTCTTGATTTTATTGGTCCTATAAATCCCGCGTCCAGTGCAGGTCATACCTACATAATCACTGCAACTGACTACTTTACAAAATGGGTGGAGGCAAAAGCAACCAAAAGGACTACTGTAGAAGTAGTATGTGAATTCATCAAAGAAATCATCCTGGTAAGGTTTGGTGTGCTTATTAAGTTTGTTATGGATAACGCTGTATACTTTTCTTCTCAAGAAATTACTAAATTTTGTTTCGAGTACAACATCATGGTCAGTCATTCTTCTGAATATTTCCCTCAAGGGAATGGTCAAGCCGAATCCATCAATAAAAACTTGGTAAATATCATGAAGAATCTTGTAGCAAAAAACTATAGAACCTGGCATAAGAAAATGTATGAAGCCATCTGGGCAAATAGAGTGACTCCCAAAAGAGCCATAGGTGTATCCCCTTTTGAACTTGTTTACGAAGTAGAGGCTAGCCTTCCATTACTACTGGAGTTAGCAACCTGCAAACTGAGAACAACAGTAGAAGATGGCATATATGAAAATGGTTTAGAAAAGAGGATTCTGTACCTAAGCAAATTGGAAGAAGAAAGAGAGAAAATGGTTGACCACATTACATAGCATCAGATACGTGTGAAGAGTTTGTTTGACAAAAAGAGCAGACCCTAGAAATTTATGATAGGAGACATGGTGTTGTTGTGGGACAAGCGTAGGGAACCCAAGGGCATGCATGGAAAATTTGAAACACTATGGAAAGGACCTTTCAAGATCCATCAAGTGTTAAATAAGAATTCTTTCAAATTGATATATCCAGATTGTGAAGCGCTACCCCTGACGTATAATGGTCATGATTTGAAGCTCTATCAAATTTGAATTGAAAATAGGTAACCCCTGTATTGTACCATAGTTACATTTAGTTCTTGATTTTGTTTTCCTAGTTAGGTTCCCTTCCTTTTTTCCCTTTTTGCGTCTTGCTTTAGTTTTGTTGTGAGCCGCCTTTTGTTGAGACTTTGCAAAACCAGAGATTTGAGATTCTTTGCTTGGACATGTGAATGTCCAAGTCCCCAGATAGAGCTAGCTATTGCCCCACTTTTGGTCCACATACCTTTCAGAGAAAAGTGAGTGTTTAATGTATAGTAGTGGTCTTGAAAGCTTCTTGTTAGTCCTGAGTCTAAGTCTAGAAATCTTTCCCTTAGGCTAGGGAGCCTTTACCGGATTTTACCAAATTGCCTTCTCTTTTGTGAACTGGAGGGTTTCTATTTATGAGTTCATGTTTTCATTGGGTAGGTTAAGTTCCCAATCCGGTAAAGGTCATGGTTCAAAGATTTATAACATCAGTGTTACACACAATGGAAGTATGTAGCCGTAATCCTTCATTTTTCAGCTTGGTAGAGAATCAGGCTCGAGCTTCTCCACTAGCAAAAAAGTATCAATAGAGTGCATCTTCCACCGATGACTACTAAGTGGTGTCCCAGTAAGAAGTACAGTTCTAAAATGTATCCTTTAGGCTTAAGAAGTGCTGTTGTGTCTAGATTACACATCTACAAGCCAAAGGGAATGATTCAATAGAAAGAAATTGAGGAAATTAGCCAAAGGTAGAAAAGAGGAAAATGGCTTCTGCCATACTCCTACAAGCGGGTTTTAGCCCATAGAGTATGTTTTCCACCAAACCATTTAAATGAAGCAATTTTGAGGAAGAGCCTTTCTCATAAAGAATCTGAGATATAAAGAAGGTAGACGAAATTGACACATGCCATTTTGGCATCCTGATAGACCAAATTTCTCCCTTGGTGGATTTTTGAACCGAGAGCACTCCAAGAGCACTTCTCCACCCAAAGGATAAGCGAAAAAGTGATTTTCTGCTACCTCAGAAAAGTTACCGTTGCGGTTACTAAAAGTGAAAAGACATTTCTTAATGACATGTAAAAGGAAGGTAATTAATTCAAATAAAGCTATTTTACTTCATAATGGTTTTTTTCATTAATGTTGGTCTCTTTTCATTTGTGTGGTGTGGGAAGTCGGCCGTTAAACGGTAAGAATTCAAAAGTTATAAAATCAGTTGAAAGTTGAGAACGAGAGCTACCATTTGTTCACCAAATTGTTTTGAATTCAAAGTCTCATATTTTAGCTATTCCTTGCTCCTGCATCCCTAAGAGATACTTCTAAATTCCAAATATGAATCATCAGAAGCATGGCTTCCAGATTCATGGGATTTGATGGAATGAACAACATTACTTCTGAATGGTATAAGATTTTAGATACATCTATGAAGTTCTTTGACATGCAGAACTTCCAGAATAGATTAAAAGTGGACCAAATACATCTTATTATAGAGAAGTTGAAGGAGAGCGGATTAGTTGAGGCTACTATTTTTCCCATGGTTGTTCAAGCCCTAGAATTGATCTGGGAATGCATTGCCCAATACAAACTAGATACCAGGAAAATTTTCTTGCCCAATGATACCGTGCTTCTATCTATTGATAAGGAATCGGTCTAGAAACCGCTTCTCATCCCAGAGCAAGCTGAGTATTTAGAAATGACATACAGTTGAGTGGTGAATGAATATATTGCCAAAAATTCAGTTTGGAAGAAGGAGATAATGAAAGCATGGTTTCAAGAAGCCAAGAGCACCAAAGGGTTGCTGCCGAAGACATTATACGACACTAATATGAAGCCAGAGATCATTGACATTCTAGTGTTACTCCACAGGATTAGAGGTGAGAGTGAGGCACTCAATTTTTTTGATCATCACTTCTTCCTGGTTCAGGTAATCTGTTCCGAACATCACTTCATTGATTGGGTGCTTATGGTAAGTGAGAATATCTTAGAGGCCCTAGATAGAGCTAAACGCCAGAATGAATTTTACCTATCTTCAATCCTATTATATATTCTATCTACACTCCAAATTTGGCAAGGTCTTCCCAGATTAGAGGAATTTCCTGATGATGTCAAGAGTTATGAATTTTTCCCCTCTTTGCAATTGCATAACAATTATGCTGAGTATCTTCGGGTTAATGATGCATTTACAATGAAATTATGTAGGGAGTTACTATTTCATTTAATTTAGAGGTTTCTCAAAGACATGGCTTTCATCAGCTAATTTGGATGCTATTTCATTTAATTTAGAGGTTTCTCATATCTTTGTCTTGCAGGTTTTGATGATTTCCTTTTGAAGCTGCCCAGGTATCCTACTGATATGATCGTGCTGATTGAAGTAATGAGGCAAGCACTCCAAGTGAAATTGCTTTGTGCTAAGGTTAAGAAGAAGGGATACCACTTCCCCATGACCATCCGAGCTTATAGCTATGCGTCCCGGTCAGAGGTGAAGAATGTTCTCAAGACATTCTCAAAGAGGTCTTCCTTGGAAACCTATGATGTCTTGAGACCATAATATCACCCAGTGAACTATGCCAGGGATGTATTGCAAATGAGTCACACAATTCATCATGTACATGATATTTAAGACTACTAGGCTATTTGTAAAGATGATTTGGAAAGCAGAGAGAGATTCTACGCCTGGTTAACTATTGAACAAATCAAGAAGTTCAATGTTAACATTACAGTAGAGGGGCTAGAAGATGATGGCAATCATATGTATGATGATACATATTTAGAGGAGATAAAGGTCACCCTTGTCAGTTCTAAACCCATGCTAGACCAAGCCATTAGCGATATGCTGACTCTAATGGGGGGTATCTACAAAAGAATAGAATAATGGGTTGAATGGACTGCAGGCCAAAGGAAGAGATCAGAAATGAAGCCTCCTACTTAGTGAACCTTGGCAAAGGATACTACTGGTACTGCAACCACTTCATCGGTAACAATTCTAACCATTGCTAATGGATCAACCCAGCCGGCGGGAGGAGGTGATGAGCCTCTTGAGAAAAGAAACATTGGAGAAGACTTGTGGAGAAGGTCCACTCCCAAATATCACAAAAACAAAGGAGCTAACCAAGAATACAGAACAAGAGTGGTCAGTAGAAGCAGTCACACTAGATGTACCAGTTGACACCCCGCCCCAGGATTCTCCCAAGAGAGGGTCTCCCATCATAGTGGAAGTAGGTGAAGATACTCCTTCAAAAATAGAATCAGAAGGAGAGGTCAAGAAGAAACATAATGTCACTTCAGTAGCCAAATTGGTATCCTCTTCTCCTTCTTCAATAAATCTATTTGCTTCGAGACCAAAGGCTAAACCTCTATTTATCAAGAAATTATTCATTGAGGAGTTGGTTTCTGCCAACAAAGTCACTAACACAGAGTCATGGATAGAACATACTCTAGAATGCAAGAGAAAGAGGGCAGAAGAAGGGGCTTCTAGAAAAGACACTCTCTCATGAGCCTTTCAGCCCAAGGCTGCTATGAGAAAATAGAAGAAAGTGAAGACAATGTCTACCCTGGGTCATGATCCTAAGACTGGGCACTTCACCATGGAAGTGGCCAAGCCAACTAAGGAAGTTAGATTCAAAGATATGACTGCTTCGGATTTTGAGTTGTAGTCATTTGATATGGGCTTGGCTTGTCATGACACAAAGGTGGATTGGTGGAAGTCTACCAATGTAGTGATAGAAGAGGAGCTCAAGGAGCTCAAGACTGCCAAAGTTCAACTTAAGGCAGAAGTGGCTAAGTTGACCAACTTCATCAGGCAAATCCTCACTCCGATTGCAAGTGTTCCTAGCACCCAAACCACCTTTGACCCCAGTGCTACGGGGAACCAAGCCATTCTGGATAAGTTGCAAGAAGACTGACATTATGAATAGATTGGTAAATAGTGGATTGAGAGGCTCGAGGCTGAGGGACTAGTAGTGGTTGAGAAATTATTTAACACCCTTCTAAGTTTGGAGGTAGAGAGCAATAACCTTACTACGACCTTACAGATCCTCACATCAGAAAGGGTGAAGTGTCAGGAATCTATAGTCATGCTGCATGTGGCAGTAAAGTTGAAGACTAAAGAATCTCTAAAAGTTAAGATTTTACATAAAGGAGATGATCCTTTGATCGAATGGCTTCAGAGTGTAGAGTTTAAAATCGAGATGATCATCCAAGCCGAAGCAGGATTGCAATAGACAGATGTCAAGATCAAAGAGGAGCAGTGCAAAGATTTCAAACTCCTCTTAGGGATTCATACAGAATCATAGACCAGTGGTTAGGGAAAAGCAATAATCAGAGTAGCCAATATGCAGAATTCATTTTCTAGTTATTTACATAAATTGACAAAAGATTCTGCCTCTCATCTAGACAAAATACCAGAACTCCAACAATTGAGTGGATGCATTTTTAGAGCAACGAAGGAACTGAAAGATCAGACTAATGTCATTAATATTCTCACCAAGGAACATTCCAGGGGGCTCATTCAATACACTAACATCCATGTCAACAGGCATGAAGAACTCATTCAAGTCATTATAGCTGTTACAACCTATAGGGCTAAATTAGACAACGGGAAGGAAACTGAAGCTTAAATAGATTCCTCCTTGTGGTAGTTTTGATACTATTGTAACCGATAAATCTTTCATTTATCATTTCTAGTTGGGGAAGTTGAACCATTTCAGTTCTCCCCCTTTCTTGTAACGGCCCAATCTGGGACTCTATATGTACTATTTCCAAAATCAATACAATGGTCGGCTAAATTTTGGTGTGAAAGATAGCATTTTGCTAAGTCAAATTTGTATGTCTGAATACCATTGTTTTATCTGTTCCATCTGCATTGCACTTATCTTTCTATTGAATTCAGATGTTTCTTTGAAGTTGGATTTACAATATGTGTTTGAACCAGAGCTTTGTATTATGATTTGATGCAATTAGCAAAAGGGGAAATTTTTTGTTATCTTAAGTTTGGTAAACGTTCTTATGATATAGATCGATTCATTGTTGTTTCATCATTAGTATTTAGTCTTACATCTGCATTTTTATTAGAAGTTCATGCATTACCAATTTTGGGAGTTAATCTGATTAATGAAATCTCAGGGTTGGCTAGATTTAGAGTGGAATTCATCCTGCCTGAGCTATTTCCTTCGTAGGATTAGCTTGGTTTGCCTCGTCTATTCTCAGGTTAAGAAGATACCCCTGTTAGACTAGGAAAGAGAAAAATTCACTGAAAATCATTCATATAAGGGAGTTGTACCTTTAAATTTAGAGGGAAATTAGTTTTTTCAATAACAATTTTCCAACTGTTATATTCGATTGTTTTTAAGCATTTTGGGTATTTTAGAGTTAATTTGAAAAGAAAAATCTGTTTACTAACACAATAATCTCCCTCTTTGTCAAAAATGCCAAAGATGTTGACATCTTCATTATGTAGATTCAGCTTGTTCTAATCTTCGTATCATACTATTCCTATCATCTTTTTTTATGACTGATCTTCTTTTCTGTTCTTGTCTTCTACTTCATATTTTTTAGGCAGCGTCCTAAAAATGTGACTCATTGTGCATCAATGTGTCAAGTGTTCTGATTAAAACATTTGATGCAATAGTGACATTCAGAACTATTTAGCCTGTGCTAGGGGAATCACCCCCAATTTAGCTCTTAGATACTCATGAGCATCCTTGGGAAATGCTTTTGTAAATATGTCTGCCAACTATTCCTTAGTGTTCACATATTCTAGTCTCACTTCCTTATTCTAAACTAGCTCCCTCAAGTAATGATACTTGATAGCTATATGCTTTGTCTTAGAGTGCATTACAAGATTTTTAGAAATATTAATGGCACTTGTGTTATCACAATATATGACAACTGGTTTTGTGATCTCCTCCTTCATACCTTTCAGTAGTATCTTCAACCACACAATGTTTGAACAATTAACTGTTGCTGCCACATAATCGGCTTCAACTGTAGATTGTGAGGTGCAATTATATTTCTTGCTTGTCTAGGAAACTAATCTTTTCCCCAAAAGAAATTCTCCTCCTGTGGTGCTTTTTCTATCATCCACATTACCAGCCCAGTCAGAATCAGTATAGACTCTGAGTTCAAACTTGTCATTCCTTTTGTAATATAGGCCATAATCTTTTGTACCTTTCAAATATCTCAGAATTATTTTCACTGCCATTATATGTGCCTCTTTTGGATTAGCAAAAAATCTAGCAACAATTACAACTGCTAATGCAATATCAAGTCTAATGTGTACAACATATTGCAGCATACCAATCATTGATCTGTACAGTATTTGATTTACCTCTTTTGTATCATCATTCTTTGTTAGCTTCTGTCCAGTAGCCATGGGTGTACTCACTGGTTTTGAATCTTCCATACAAAAATTTTTTAGTATCTCCTTGACATATTTTGATTGAGTAATATAGATACCATTCTTCATTTGATGTATTTGTAAACCAACAAAGAATTTTATCTCACCAAACATAGACATTTCAAATTTAGTTTGC
>MU228492.1:1366447-1384499 GCA_018584345.1 Thuja plicata | reverse complement strand
CCAATATGGGAAAAACCACTAGTAACATGCTACCAAAATTTCACTCTTCTGAAGTGAGCTCTGTTAGGAGCCAACCCTGTTAAAGGTTACAAAACACACTATCAAATGTGACCTGGTTAAAGGATTTGATCACCCTGTTAGGAGTGCCCTTATTAGAGGACTTAGAACATTCCAATCTGAATGTCACCTTGTTTAAAGGATTTATACAATGACTATTAGGTCAACCTGGTTAAAGGATTTGAACTGATACAATAGTTAGAAAGTAATCAGCAGGTGTGATCTGATACATACAACTTACCTTGCAAATCTAGATCCAATTTCAACTCTAATTCTAATTCACTGAGTGGCCTCCATTTTCATCTCAAACTTCAGATCTTCTTGGAAATCCATCAAGCAATCTCTTTGCTTCTCTGTTCAGCCTTCTCTACTAGGTCTTTCCATTCAATCAATTAACCATGCAATACTCCTGCATACAAATTCTCCTTACACTTGGATACATAACAATAACCTCAGTAGGTTATATTATACCTCTTCATCTAGGTCAGATAGATCTTTTTCTGCTTAATCAATATCATAGATCTTAGGTTAGGTCAGATCCAATGAATCTTTCCATCATTACATTTAATTTACTTCTCCAATACAGTCATTAATTAAACATTGAATCCATGCGCTAATAACAGTTTCCCATGCATTAAATGAGTGTGGACTAATCTTAATTAACAATGCATATCCCAATAAAATCAACTATGTCAGCCAGAGATCTCAAATCTTATCAATTACTAAAATACTTTTGCTCGGCTTTCTCTGTCTCCCTTGGCATTTCACTGGCGCTCGACATCATCTTTTATTTTCTCGGCATCACCTTTCGCTTTGCTCGACATCAACTTTTCTTTGCTTGACATCGACCTTCTAGTGAACTGTCAGTGAAAGATAAACAACATATCACTTTGCCAAAGTGCCAAATGATCAAGTACCCTGGTGTATACTCATAACTCAACCATTTCCCCAGTCTTCTTGTTATCCTATTCTTCAAATCTTCATCAATCAATAGTGATGGTACTCAAACATACAACAATAGTCTCACCAGTTAAGGTTTGACATCAATGAAAAAATAACAATTGTCTACATTATAGCACTCTTTCCAACAAGAGGGCTATAAAATTATTCATGACTTTGCATAATTCCTAATGAAAGTATTTAGCTTATGTTAATTACATTAAAGTTTAAAGAAATACAAATTATATGGATGAAAATTTTTGTGACTAAATATGTTCATTTAATCTAATAGATTAATCATTATGGTTGGTTTCACATTTATAAGAATATGAACATATGTTACTAAGGTAGAATTTTAAATGTTCAAAAATGAAATTATTATAGAAATAAAACTGGTTTAAATGCTTTTAAAAGTTTACACTCTTTGATTTGGGAATAAACCTAATTAATGTTATTGTGAAAATACTTATATATTTATACATAGCCATGTCTAAATATTTGGTTTCCTAAAGACTAATTAGGTTATTTCTTTAACCTATATATAAATCCACAAGAAAAGCTTAAATTAAATAATATGGTTATATCATTAAAAATTTTTTTTTAAAAAATAGTGAATATATATACATATATATATTAAAATTTTTATACTTAAACCTTTCAAGAATTTTAAAAATATATGTAAAATTAATAAATAAAGTTTAAACTAGTTAGGGTGGGGAGGGTTGAAGCTCTACCACGCCCCATACTTCTCTCTGCCCACGTGAAGCATGGTTTCCCCACCACTGTGGGAGTGCAATGGCGGGACGGAAAGGACCACAGTCATGCCTGCCCCACCCACTGTGGTCTCACTGTGGGAGGGGAAGCATTGCATTGCCCATCCCCCGGTGTCTTCCCCCTTTGTTCATCGCAGTGGCATCGTCCACTATGCCTACCCCGCCCACTTTGAAACCTCATCTGCCACAACATGTCATTTGTTGCTCCAATCCATTCTCGGTCTCCTAAAACAAATGCACCGCCACTTCGAATCCCTTTTGCCACTTGAGACCACTCTCGTCACCCTCTGTGAGACCTTATGTTCGTCGCCCTCTGTGAAACCCTAGCCCTCTACCATTATATTATATTCAGAGGCTTTGTTTTAAAAAAAATATGAGGGAAAATATATATATTTATAAACATTCAACTTGTAGATTTAATTGAAAATAGATTCCAAATAAAATTCCATTTAAACTTATAACTAGAAATGTTGACTTTAAATTTTTAAATTTTCTAGGAGAATTTTTATCATTAAATGAATTTGCATTAAGTTAAATACCTTTCAAAATTGGATTTAATATATGCTTAGAAATTGAAGTTTAGTTTATAAGCCATTGCAAATAGGTAATTATCGTAGTTTTAGAGGCAAATTTGATTCGATGACTATAAAGTATGTACTTAAATAAGGGTAATTAGTTAAATTAATTATTTAAGTTTAATTGTTAAAGTTATATTTGAAATTTTAACTTGAAATGAATATGTTCATTATGAGAATTAGATATTTTAAAATTTCTTTGTGTATCTTATAGCGTTTTTAGTTATAGTTTAAATATTAGTAATAACTGAGAGGGGGGGGGATGAATCAGTTATTACTAAGAATTGGTATCAGAGCTTGTGTGCTTAGAAAGAGAGTTTAACAGCTCAAGCAAAAGATCACAAGATGAACAAATGAGATGTGCCCAAGTTGAATAAAGACATCTTTGCATCATGGAAAAGAAGAATAAGACTCCACCTATCAGGTATTGTAAATGATATTGTTCAATACTTAGATACTGAATATGTGTTGCCTATAGGACCTCATACTCTTGAGAAATTAAGAGTCAAGCATGAGCATAACTGCATGATGATAGAACTTGCATCATCACTCTCTGATGTTGAGTTTGAAGAGGTCAAAGCCTGCAACTCTGCAAAGAAAATGTGGGACAAGTTGAAGCTTGTACATGGAGGAGATGCCAATGTACTTAGAGCAAAGGCAGAAATCCTAAGAGGGAGGTTTGATGACCTAAGGATGAAAGAAGGAGAAAAAATTACTCAGTATAGCTGTAGAATCAAAGAGGTAGTAAATGCTATCCGAGGAGTTGGAGGTGTACTTGAAGAAGTGATAGTGGTAAGAAAAATCTTAAGAAATTTATTGCCTATTTATGCTATTAGAGTTTCTGCTATTCAAGAAATGAGAGTAGTTGCAAACTATACAGTTATTCTAGATAGTCTGATTGGTAGACTAATATCATTTGAGATGAGCAAATTTGATAATAGTGTCTTCCCATCCATAGAATATGCATTCAAATATTCTCTAAAGATAAGTAACTCAAGTCATAGACATGTTTTTAGAAATGATAGTGATAGTGATAATGAGGATCAAGGACTTGATGAAATTGAAGCACTTATGGCTAGAATATTGCAAAGCGGCAAAGGAAGATACAAAGGTAAATTACCTCTTGTATGTTTCAATTGTAAAGAGGTTGGACACTTTGCTACATGATGTCCAAACTGAAAAAAAGATGACAAAGGAAATGACATACCTTATGAAAAGAAGTTTGACAAAGGTGATAATAGAGAATACCAGAGCAACTGAGAATCTAACAAGAGAGACACCCAAGAATACAAGGACAAAGGGAAGAAAGCTTGTTACCTAGCTAAGAGCAGAGCTGATGACACTGACACCGAATCAGAAGAAGACACCGAGATGGTATTTGTAGCCATGAAGGATGATTCCGATGAAGATGAAGAAAGGTATGTAGAAACTACACTCATATCTAAAGTTAGTAAAAATGATGTTTGGATCATAGATAATGGTTGTACTCACCATAAGATTGATGATAAACAAAAGTTTGAGACTTTTGAATACTATAATGGTGGTTCAGTAAGAATGGGTAATGATACATCTTGTCCAGTTGAAGGTAAAGGAACCATAATGTTGAATAACTTGATAAAATGTGAAAATGCTTACTGGGTTAAAGGACTGAATTAAAATTTGTTAAGTGTTTCTCAGTTGAAAAATTCAAGTCACAGAGTAGCATTTGAAAATAATAAGAAAAATATCTTCAATGAATCAGGAAGGTTGATTGGTACCGGTGAGCAGACAAAAGGTAACCTTTTCTATCTTGATGACACTAACACCACTTGTTTGATGGCTAGAAATGAAGACTTATGGTTGTGGAATAAAAGATTGTGTCATGTGAATTTTGACAACATGATAAAGATAAGAAACAAAAGGAATGTCAGAGGCTTACCGATGATGACTAAGCCCGAGCATATCATGTGCAAGAATTGTAAAAAAGGTATGATGACAAAGTCTAGTTTCAAGAGAAAGACCCATACATCTACTGCAATTCTAGAATTAGTCCATACAAATCTATGTGGACCAATGAGAACAAAGAGGTACTATGGATATAGGTATTTCATTCTCTTTGTTGATGATTTCTCTAGAATGATGACAGTCATGTTTTTAAAAGATAAATCAGAAGCATTTAAGATGTTCAAATGGTATGAAGCAATGGTTGAAAAATAAAGTGAAAATAAATTGAAATGCTTAAGGTCAGATAGAGAAGGGGAATTTACTTTAGAATAATTCGTTGACTATTGCAAAGAGCATGGAATTAAAAGATAGGTTTCTGCACCAAGGACACTACATCAAAATGGAATTTCTGAGGGGAGAAACAGATCAATTGTTGACTATGTAGGAACATTAATGATTGAGAAAAGCATCACTCAAACATTCTAGAGGGAAGCTGTCAGTACTACTGTCTATACACTAAACATAGTACAATTGAAGAAAGACACAAAGAAGACACCATATGAGCTTTGGTATGGTCATACACCCAATGTAAGTTACTTCTGAATCTTTGGTAGTCAATGTTATATATTGAAGGATGATAGAAATGGAAAACTTGACTGCAAAAGTGAAGAAGGTATCTTCGTAGGGTATTCAACCAAAAGCAAGGCTTATAAATGTCTTAACAAGTTATCTAACAAAATCATTGAAAGTGCAAATGTGAAAATAGATGAATTTGCAGAAAAAGAATGATAAGGAAAGAAAAAAAGAACCAGAGGACTACAATAGGTTTGTTTATACAAAACCTGACACTCTACTTGAAAAACAGTGTGTCACTCTTGAGCATCAGAACATTGCACCTGGGCATCAGGCTGCAATTACCGATGACTAGGATAATACTCAAGATGATGTTCCAAACAATGGAAATGAAAATGAAGGTGGAGAAGATAATCATAATGATGAACACAGAGCTGAACTGAAACTTTCCAAGTATGTCAGAATACATCATCCACAAAAACAAATCATAGGAGACAAGAAGGCTGGAACAAGAACAAGAAGTAAGTCACCTAACACAAGATGTTTACTTTGTGATTTTGAGCCTAAATCTATTTACAATGCACTTGAGAATGAAGAATGGTTCAGTGCTATGAATGAAGAGATAGAACAGATTGAGAAGAATAATACATGGACACTAGTACCAAGACCAGATGACAATAATTTCATTGGTACCAAATGGATATTTAGAAACAAGCTGAATGAGAATGGAGAAGTCACTAGAAACAAAGAAAGATTAGTATGCAAGGGATATGCACAAGAAGAAGGTATTGATTATGGAGAAACCTTTGCACCCGGTTCTAGACTAGAAGGAGTTATAATTTTACTTTCTTATGCTGCATTTAAAGGTTTCAAGGTATACCAAATGGATGTCAAATCTGCATTCCTAAATGGAATGCTTGAAGAAGAGGTATACATTGAACAACCATAAGGGTTTGTTAATACAGACAAGAAAAACATGGTATGTAGACTACACAAAGCCTTGTATGGATTGAAACAAACACCGAGAGCCTGGTATGAAATACTTCACTCATATCTCATTAGCATAAAATTTGTTAGAACAAGTAAAAATGGAAATCTATACTTAAAAGAAGATACTGATGGTAATATTCTGATTGCTGAATTTTTTTTTAATGATATCATTTTTGGGGGAAATGGATTGTTATGCAAATCCTTTGCTGATGAAATGAGAAAGGAATTTGAAATGTCTATGTTTAGGGAGATCAAATTCTTTCTTGGTCTACAGATTCTTCAACAAAATGCAGGCATTTACATCACTCAGTCCAAATACATCAAGGAAGTGCTAAAGATATTCAAGATGGAAGATTCTAAACCAGTTGGAACACCTATGGCTATTGGATGCAAGCTGACAAAAGAAGATAAGACAAATGAGGTAAATCAGACCTTATATAGATCAATGATTGGCAAACTGATGTATGTTGTTCACACCAGACCATATATAGCACATGTAGTAGGGATAGTTGCAAGATTCTCTGCTAATCCCAAAGAATCACATATGACTGTTGTCAAAAGAATTCTGAGATATCTGAAGAAAACTGAGGACTATGGCTTATGGTACAAGAGAGAAGAAAAATTTGAGCTACAAGTCTATACAGATGTTGATTGGGCTGGAAACATTGATGACTGAAAGAGAACAACTGGAGGAGCATTCTTCATGGGTGATAGACTTGTCACATGGATAAGCAAGAAGAAAGGATGCATGTCTCAGTCTACTGTAGAAGCAAAATATGTGGGCACTGCTGAAAATCGCTCCAATATTGCATGGATCAAACAATTACTAGAAGGTATGCATATGAAGATCCTTGAACCAGTAATTATCTATTGTGATAATACAAGTGCAATAAAAATTTCTAAGAATCCATTCATGCATGCTAAGACTAAGTATATTTATATCAAGTATCACTATCTAAGAGAACAAGTGTAAGCAAAGGAAGTGACACTAGAATATGTTCAGTCAAAAGAACAATTAGCTGACATATTCACTAAGCCGTTATCGAAGGATACTTTTGAGTATCTGAGACAGAGACTAGGGGTTCAACCCTTATCTATCGGTCAATAATTTGACTAGGAGGTTGCATCAGCCTATACCACATCTGAAGATCAATCATGTTGATGCAAACACAGAGATAAAAAGCAACAGATACATCTATACATTGCAAGGTACATATCTACACCGAAAATCAGACATTTTATTGCTGATGGATAGGGAAATTCAAGGAGTATATTATGAAAAGAGATAGAAGATGATATAGATGATAAAGTAAGGAGAAGAATTTCTATTTGGAATTGTTGTCAAAGGGAGAGAAATATCTCATTATCATAAAAAGGGAGAATTACCATCAGGGAGAGAAATATCTCCATATCACATAAAGGAGAGTTATGATAAAAGGAGAGATTATATCATTATCCACGAAGAGAAGTTCCTGAGAATCAGAAATGAAGAGTTAATCAATATTCTAAGGAAGAGAAAATGATTACATATTAAATATCCATCTAAGGGAGAGAAGTAACAAAGGGAGAGAGTTCAGACAAAAAGAAAGAATGTTGTTAAAAGAAAAAGAGATTATCAAGAAGAGGAAAAGTCAAGGCAGAGCACATATCAGAATAGAGATATCAGATGATACATGTATCCAGTGAAGGGGTTAAAGATTGAAGACAACCACTCTGCATGAAAACAATCTAAGGTATTTTTGAGCTTACCAAGAGCCAGACATTTGTAATAGTTACATTAGGAAAGATTGATGAAACTATATATTTCATATTGTATTAGTGATAGTATAGTATGATAATGTAGTATGTTTCCATCAATGCCAAAGGGAGAGATTGATGACATGTAACTGATTGAATGGTTGAAGATGTTAAGTTGATAACCAAAATGTAGAAGGATAATGCAAGACATTAAATTAGTTGATGGATTGTATTGCCATTGATGTCAACTTGATATAATCTAATTGGTTATAATAAAAGTGTCAAAGACTTTAGAGGATCAGAGAGATACAGATTATGATTTCTGTAATGCATAAAAGACAAGAATTCACATTGTGACTACAAACATCGACGGTCAGTGGAACCTGACGGATAGAGATCACCGACAGCCAAGTCACAGTGATGCCCGAGCAAGAAAACTGACGAGCATTACCGACGAGCAGAATCACAACCAAACCTGATGGCCAGAAACACAGTGTAAACCAACAGAGAAGCCCAAGGAGAGTTGAAGTGTTGACCGATGCTATCAGAGAGTTAAACCAAAAATAACTAGAGTTCAGAAATGAAAAAATATCAAGCTGGTAGAGCTAAATATAAAGTTAATTGGTAGTTATCATTGTTTTCATCAACAAGATAAGCCAGAGATAAGTAATTGATTTAAAGCTAATTTTTCCAGTTGGCAAGAAGATCTCAACAAGATAAAACAATAGTTTTGATTTAAATCTAATTGGCAAGAATTGTGGATCACGCCAAGTTCAAGAAAATCAAGAACCTAATAATGGTGATATCATGTCTATTTAAAAGACAACTCAATTCATTACGAATTGGAGTGGGGAGAAAAAGAAAAGAGGATGCTAAAGAGAAACTGATGAAGAGAAACTTCATACAGTGCTGATCAACAAGTTGAGGAAAAAGCTAAAGAATTCTACAGACACCGATAAATAGAGCACAACATCACCGAGCAGAATCAAAGTGGAGAAAAGGTATAAACAAAGTTATATTGATCAAAATACTTTGTGAGATTACAATACATCTGAAAATATGCAAGTATAGTTGTATATGTGAAAAGATCATACTATTTCAATTTAACCATTGATTCAGAAAGCCTCTTAACCAAGTGAGATTTAAAGATCCTTTCTATATTGAGATACATCCAATGGAGTATCAAAAATTTTGATCATGAAGATAGCATGAGATGCCAGATACCTATTGACAGGCCAAGTGAGTGTTTGATCAAGGATGGTAGCATAGAGATGCCTGATATCAAGTGACAGTCTAAAATTTTAAATCCTTTAACAAGGTCACACCTAACAGTGTGTTTGTAACCTTTAACGGGGTTGGCTCTTCACCGAGCTCACTTCAAAAGAGTAAAAATTTTGGGTTACTAGTCCCAAGTGGTTTTTCCCTTAACAGGGTTTCCATGTTAAAAATCCATGTGTCAATGTGTTTATGAGTCATTACTTTAGTGTTTTTCATTACACTTAACTTAATTGGATTGATCGGTGTAACCATCTGGATTTGGTCTTTTCTGACTATAGACCCTATTTTCCCTAAGTGTGATCATACCCCCAATTATGTCCAAATGACCCTGTTACTACTTGGCATAATTCATTCAAATCAGATTTAATCTCCTAAGTGGTCTGATCACTAACTTACATTAATCACTTTAGCCAATTCAATCAAACTAATCAATTCAAATCATAACCTTGCTAAGGTAATTAATTTAAAGGGAATTAAATGAAATCCTATTTATACCTTATCACTTGCAAAATCAATCCCCTAGCCTAAATTGATTCAATTTGGCTATAGTCCTAATTAATTATTACAAAGCAATCAAAGGCTTAAGTGATTAATTAAAATCCCTATTATTGAATGAATATGTTATTACAATAATTCATTTCATTAATATTCCCTCTAACCTAACCAATCTCAACTACCCAACCATGAGTTCAAACTCATCCCAACCCATTCTCACATGCTAATTCTTCTTAATTAGCTAATTAACCCTAATTAGCCAATCTCCACTCCACTCATTCTCTCTCCTCCCATCTCTATCTCCTTAATTACATCCCTCAAGCCCTAATCCTAATCCTAAGCTACCCTTAATGTTGTCACATTCCATTAAGGAATGATTAACAACTCCACCCACTTGAGAAAGTCAAGGAATCTCAAGATTCCTTTCCTCAAGTCCACTTTGTCAGGCTTGACCTTAAACCCTCACCCATGCTTCTTAAACCCTCACCCATACCTCATTAATGCTTTCATAAATGAAGCATTAATGGATCTTACATATTCCTTCCACCCATACCTCATTAATGAGTCTTACACCCTCATTAATTGTAGCTCTTCTAGAGTCTTCTCCCCTTCCTCCATTTCTCTTATAAATAGGATGGATTTTGAGCTCAAATGGCCCTTTTTCTTTTACCTTTGCTTTGGCCCTGAAATTAAAAGTCTTTTATTATATTGTTGTAATGCTCCTAATTTTGAAGTGTTGAAAGCATCCATATGCTACCCATATTTGGAGAATTGAAGAAGCAATCTTATGTTGCTCATGTTTTAGGGATTTTCATAGTGCTTTCTAGCTTAATTCTTAGTTATATTGTTGTAATCTTCATTTATAGAGCTAGAATGCATGTTTTTGAATCATTTAGATTACTTTTCATTTGAATCTTCCATTCTTAGGTTGTATTTTTCACTGGAATATGCATAATCTGAGGGCTATTATGTCATTTTTCATAGTCCTCCTAGATAGGAAACAATAGATCGATTTTAGTGATTGCTATGTTTGCTAACCCCTTGTTTTCACTAATGCAATGATTTATTGAAGTGTTGTGTCTCTTAACAGGTCCAAAAATCACACACACATCTCTGGCGCCCATCGTGGGGCTCGAACCCATGACCACAAGGTTGCTCTCTTCCCTTGACATTTTCAAAATTTGCAGGCAATTTATCATTTTTGGGAGAAACTTATCATTTTTGGTCATTCTTTTATCGTTTCCAGGAGCAACTTATCATTTTCGGTAAATCTTTTATCATTTTTGGGAGCAACTTATTATTTTTGAGAGTTTTAATATTGTCTGCCGTTGCACTTCTGGAAGGTAAAATTTGGCCTTAAAATCGTTTCTGGTAATGTTTTTTGCATTTTTGGTATGTATTATCATTTTGCGTAAAAGGAATATCGTCCTGGGTGAAGATTATCATTTGGGGTCAATCTTTTATCATTTTTGGGGTTTATCACTTTGGGTCTCTGAAATATCATCTATTGTCCAAGGGATAGAAATACAGGGTTCTAACATTTGGAAATTTGATTTCTAACTTTCTAACTTGGTTCTTTTCGTGATGTTTATCCTATTTTTAGCCTAACTTGTGTTTGCAGATTGTTGTAAGAGATAAGAGAGAGAAAAGAAGATACTAACTTGTGGTTTTATAGATTTTTGATCCCTTATCTTGAATTATATTCTTTTCTTATGCTTTTGAAACTAAAAACATTTTCCAATCTTATACTAAATTGACCAGAGGAATATGCTCTTTTCCTTTTTAAGGAAAATCAAAAAATCACAAGTCAATTTATGATTTGAAAAAAAATTGGAGTAATTGAACAAAGAAAACCTCATCGTCTAATTTTGGGTTCAGTAAATGAATAACACAAATCACTAAATCTTGTGGTTCAAAGAATAAGTTCAATCGTTTAATTCATTTTGGGATCAGAAATTAAACAAGCTACTCATCTAAAAATTGTGGTCAAATTGAACAAGGCAAAATTTACCTTCAAGCATCCTATTTTTCTTAAATAGGAACAATCTAAATCAAGCTCAACATAGCTTGAAGAAATGAACATTGATTTGTGTATTTTGGGAGAAAACAACATGGATTAGGAGAGTATGCTCTTCTTCTTTCGAAGAATCATAAATATAGACATCCTAAGCTCGCCACTACTTTGTACGTTTATTTAACAGTAGAGGGCCTACCCATTGAGGAAAAAATCTCCCAGGAATGACCCAAGTGAGGATAGGTTTTATGCCAACCCTTCCAAATCACTATAAATAATTGCTTTCTCATAGGCCAAAGCCGGTTTTGTTCATGGAATTTCAACATCATTCCTTAAACATGCTTGGGTATGTGTAGAGTGGAGCCGCTTGAATATTTCTTGTGAGACTACATATACTTGAGTACTCATAGGGCTATATGCCTCAATTTTTCCTTGTGCAATTCTATGGGGGACGGTTTCGAACAGATTTCCTAATAAAACATAACATTTCAATTGAAAGAATTCCCGATTCATCCCGAAAAGGGTGATAATCTTTGTGCAAGGAAAAAAGTAATTTCCCCAAGACACTCATCATATCGTACCCTCACTTGCATTTGGAGTTGGCTAATACAACATCATGACTGGCACCATTGCGTGCTTGGTGATGGCTATATTTTGATTAGCATTTGAGTGTGTACCTAAGTCAACTAGCAGGGATTTTCATCCTCCACCTAGAAAATAGGGATAAGATGAGTTTCTATTTCACCCTCCTAACAATGCAACAATGCTTGATGTGAATGAAAATCATTAAAAAGATAACATCTTCAGACAAGCAACAAAATTCAAACCTTGGTCTACATGTGTTTTTCAATCATTGAAAAATCTCAAAACGCGATCTTCAAGCTTCATGCACTTCCAAGACAAAAATGACAAACATTTTGAACAGTAGGAACTTACGTCATTGCCTCTCTGAGGAAGATAGTTTATTTAAGATTCCATTTTGACTCCTTAGACTATCCTTATTGCTTCTTTTAGTCTCACTATGGCTGCTTCAAAAAAATTTTGTTCAAACATCTACCTTGCATTTCCTGTCAGACTCTTACAATCTGTCTCAATACGTGTGGTCTACCCTCTTTTTACAAAAAACTTGATTCCCAGCTCACTATCAGGGCATTCTAACCCTCTGACGCTTGAATCATTTACTTCCACCAAAACTCAAACAATACTTCCACCTAGACACACTCACTTGAATGATTTGAGACTCTACCTGACACTCTTGGGAAATGTTGCTGAAAGTTGAGACATAACCACATGGTTAACACAAGATGCAACAACTACACATCTAAAGGATCGGAAGTGCCTCCTAAATCAACACACTTTCTGGGAGAAACATCTCGCAGTTCCCTACTCGATCTAGACTCTCCACAAATGGATAGAAACACTCACAAATGGAGTGCAGCTTTTGAAGAATATGACAATAGAAAAATCCAAAAGCATGAAGATCTAGATGAGAGTCAAGAAACCACCTTTGAATGTGATCCATTTGGATCGGATAGTGAGGGGGAGATCCTTGAAGATGAGTATGATAAACTCAAATAGAGTAAGAGGTTCCACAAGATATTGGAAAGGATAATTGATGACGATAAAGAGAAATACTTCCTCCATTTGTTATCCACCGGCGTAAAATTACCCCCAGATTATGATGTGGAGAAACTCAAAGAAAAGGAAGTACCAAATCCTTTATCCATTCTCACCAAGAAACTCACTTTGATGCAAACAGAGCTCACAAACCTCAAATAGGAGAAAGAGGAACCAAAATCACCATACTCTTTGTACTCCATTTGTCCATTCCCCTTTGATAAGAGTATTACTATGGTTCCATTTCCTCCTAATATGGCAAGATCAAAGTATGACAAGTACACAAGAGAAACTGACCCATAGGACCATGTAAGATAATTCTATGCTCTAAGCATAGAATACATGCATGAACCTACATACCTCATGCGACTATTTCTGGGAAGTCTAGGAGGTAATGCCATGGAGTGGTTCTCAAAGCTGAACCCTAAGGTCAAAACATTTGAAGAGATAATTCAACGCTTTATCCAGCATTACTCCTATAACATACAACATGATGTGACCATGATGGATCTATGTAATAATAAACAGAAGACTAGTGAATCATTTACACACTTCCTACAAAGATGGAGGAAGATCTTTACATGATATTCAAGAGTTATCCTTGAATCTGAGAAGATGGAAATCTTTGTTAATAACTTGGTACCAGAATTGAACTATGCATTGAAAATGCAAGATTCCCCTAGCTTTGATAGAATGATTAAAAACGCCCTTTGTATTGAAGAAGTTATTGTCAAAAAGGGGGAGATCACTCTTCAAGGTGAAAACAAATCAAACAACTCCAAATCCAAGCCTAAATGATGGAAATAGAACAAGAATGTTGTCAATGATGGCATAGTAGATGCATCCAATGTTGGTCCTAAACCCAAGGTATTCAATCTCACTAACAGTATGCAAGCAAGGATGCCAAGGTAACAACGCCCATACCAAAAGAAAACAATGATAATAGCAAGGGTCGGACATGGACTTCAAAACCTCAAAGAACATTTACTCCTTTGGGAGAACCCCTTGAGACTGTTCTAAAAACACTACTGGATAACAAAGTTCTTACTATCCCAGATTCTAAACCGTGGGAACCAATGGTCAAACCCAGATGGTGGGATGATAACTCCTACTGTGTCTTTCACAAGAACAAAGGACATAAGACTAACAATTGCCTTAAGCTTAAGCATGTCATTCAAGACCTCATCGAAGGTGGAAAGGTCAAAGTGGATGGACACACTACCAATGAAGATCATACAACATTCAATAAACCATTCCCTAATTACGACAAAGGAGAAACATTTAAAGGGAACACTAATGAAGTAAACTACACCTATTCCAATAATGACAATGTGATCAATATGCTAGACATTAAGACTGAAGCAATTAATGCGGCCACAATCAAAGGTGTTTCTTTCCACTCAAACACAGTGACATAGAGCCAAGCACAGGTCACGATCAAAGGACCCCCAAAACTAGTGTCAACATCCAAGGTTCCTATTATTACTATTCCTAAACCAGTAGCAAAACACATGGTTACTGTTCCTGGAGAAAAGTATGACTTTGTAGACCAATTGCAACGAACCTCTACCAAAATTTCCATTTTTTAGTTGCTCAAAATATCCATAGTACATAGGGAAATCCTAGAACAAGATCTACATGCTACTAATGTGCCAAAGGATATTGATATAGAAAAATTCCAAGCAATGGTCAATCACATCTCAGTGCCACATTACCTCTCCTTTTCTGAAGAGGATGATAAATCATTGACACATCCACATAATAAACCCCTCCATATTGAGGTCCTCATTCATAAATCCTTTGTTAGGCATGTGTTGATAGGTGGAGGTGCAGGATTAAATATCTATGCCCTTGATTTAATCAAGAGACTGGGTCTCTCAGAACAGACCATTGATTCCAGAAGCAAGATAACCATCAAAGCTTATGATGAGGAAGAAAGATCCTCTAAAGGACTTATTGTTCTTCCTATCAGAGTTGGACCAATTGAGAGGAATGTCACATGTCAGGTGTTGGATCTACCCTTAGCCTACAATATCCTTATGGGAAGACCATGGATACACAAAATTCAAGTCGTGCCATCTACTTACCACCAGTGCATAAAGTTCCCACATAATGGGTTGGAAGTGACGATTCCTACAGATGCTAACTATACTTGTAATAATATCAAAGCAGGTAGTATGATCTCACATAACAAGGAGGCTATGGAAAATATTTCTCCTAAAACCACCAAGGACATGGTTATGAAGAGTTTTAGCAAAACCTTAGAACTCAAAGAAATAGGTATGGGAGAGTACAAGCTAGACCTGACTCCATCACTAACAAAACTTTTGGTGTCACCAAGATCCTACGAAAAAAATTCCTCGACATTCACACCTACTGCATACAAGGAGCCAGAAGTATACAAATAAACTGGCATGATAAAGGCATCCACATCTTCTTTAGATAACACAAAAGAATAGGCAGTCTTGGACTGGCTCTACAAAGGAGAACCAGAGATAGTTGAAGTCAAACATGTGGAAATATCCCCGGACCAGTATGGAAAAGGATATGATCTCCTCAAGAAGATGGGATACAAATGGAAGGGACCTCTAAATGACATAGGATGAGGGCTTATTGAGCCTATACCCATGGAGTTCCAAAATACCAGAGACAAAATAGGACTGGGTTTTAATACTAAAACTGATAAACCTACTTCAAAAGATAGTCCAACCTCTGACAAAGGAAGTGATGAAACAGATGAACTATAGTAGTGGTCCTATGAAAGGTTATTAAATGTTGGCACAGAGGATCCCAAATATCAAGGAGAACACTATGTACCCAGATTTGAGGTACCACAAGATCTTCACACCCCTTTGTTAGCACAACCTCCCATTCAAGAGGTAGGAGACACAATAATAGCTGGTCCAGAGATATCATTAATAGCAACAGTTACTCAAGACACACCCCGACAACAGGATTTACATCCTAACTGGGGGAAATTGGTCACAGTTTCACATGTTGTTGATCTACCACACTTTGATCTGCAGGTGGCTAACTGGGTACATCAAATAACCATTGCTAAATACTTAAACAGATTTGATGATGAGGTCACTGACTCTCATGATTATGAATGGGATGAGCTATCTATCACCACTAAAGATATTGGAATAGATAAAATTCACATGTTAGTAGCTCCTTCAGCTCCTCGTGAACATTCTAACACTAATCCCAATGACACTGATAATCCTGAAGTAGAGGAAGAGTTCCTTCCCCCAATCATTGATGAAGAAACTGGTGTTCTCATAAGTCTAGAAGAATTTTAGAGGCTACAAGAAAGAAGCCTCCTTTTACACAGAGATGAAGATGACAGTTCTATTGACAAGTCACTAGAGTTTGGTCCACATATAACTAACAATGACCCTTTTAATGATGATCTCACTCTTATTGATCTAAACATTGAAGGAATTAACTTAAAGGAACATGTCATGTCGGTTAATGGTCTTGATGCTAACGCAATGCTATCCTTCCCAGAGTTTGATTCCTTATCATTAATACTTTCAGACCTAATTGATTGGACTGAAATAGATCCTATGCCTATCCTCAACTTTCCCAATGACTATACTTTGGCTTTCTATATAAATGCCCATGAACCTCCCCCTTCTTCCACCAATGCAAGGAGCACAAACATGTCACAAGAGGATATCAGGTTTCTTAGTCAAAAACTAAAAAATAAAAAGAAAGAGAGGACTGATGGTGAAAACCACTTTGTGGCAGTATCATATCCTAAAATAGTAAAAATAAAAGACGTATCCAATGGTGAAAACCTCTCAGAGGCACCAAAAGATGGGATTATTGATATGCTCCCTGAGCACTTTTAGGAAAGGTCTTCATTGTTGATTGAACCAACACAAGCAGTAAATTTGGGCACCATTGAAAATCCTCAAGTAGTACACCTTGCACAATCTTTGTCAGAAGAAGAAATCAACTTCACATGGTCTTATACAGATATGCCTGGGCTGGATCCTAAATTAATCATGCACCATCTATCTATAGCTCCTGGGATCAAGCCCATAAAACAAAAACTTAGAAAGATGCATCCTCATGTTTCACTACTAGTAAAAGCAAAGCTAGAAAAATTGTTAAAAGCTGGATTTATTAGAGTCATTTCCTATGCGGGATGGATCTCCAATGTAGTCCCTATATCTAAATTAGATAAGTCTATCAGAATCTGTATGAACTTCAAAGACTTAAACAAAGCATGTCTAAAGGATGATTTCTCGCTTCCTAACATTGACATGATCATAGACCTCACAGCAAGCTACCAGATGTATTCATTAATGGATGGATTCTTGGGCTAAGATCTTTTATTGACCTTTGGATGACAACCAAGTTCAAAGTTAGTTCTATCAGTTTAGTTTGATCAAGTGTGAGACTGATCTCATCAAGCATTTTCTTCGATCGTGACCAAAATTCTCAATCTTTCTGAAGTCATACATCAAAAACTTTCTTTGAATCAATGCGTTGCTCGCACATGAATTCAAAGATGGGTAAATGTAACCACCTAGATTTGGTCTGCTCTGACTATAGACCCTATTTTCCCTAAGTGTGATCATACCCCCAATTATGTCCAAATGACCCTGTTACTGCTTGGCATAATTCATTCGAATCAAATTTAATCTCCTAAGTGGTCTGATCACTAACTTACATTAATCACTTTAGCCAATTCAATCAAACCAATCAATTCAATTCAATCAATTCAAATCATAACCTGGCTAACATATTTAATTTAAAGGGAATTAAATGAAATCCTATTTATACCTTATCACTTGCAAAATCAATCCCCTAGCCTAAATTGATTCAATTTGGCTATAGTCCTAATTAATTATTACAAAGAAATCAAAGGCTTAAGTGATTAATTAAAATCCCTATTATTGAATGAATATGTTATTACAACAATTCATTTCATTAATATTCTCTCTAACCTAACCAATCTCAACTACCCAACCATGAGTTCAAACTCATCCCAACCCCTTCTCACATGCTAATTCTTCTTAATTATCTAATTAACCCTAATTAGCTAATCCCCCCTCCACTCATTCTCT